>CAOLHI010006189.1:0-39039 GCA_948474755.1 Ctenosaura bakeri
ATATAATGTCTCCTGTGAATTATCATAATTGATACGGTCTGAGAAACAGTGGAAGAGGTCTGGTACGAAACCTCGCCCAAGGAATTAGATGGGATTGTTGAGGTTATTATACCTAAAACTCTGGCCAAGTACATCACATTCACTTTCCTGCCCCATATTAATTTTGTGACTGTTTATCTTGGGGTTCTTCTGTTCTGAGAGGAAAACACAACCTAGTTTTGTATTTATCTGTGCCTAGATAAGTCAAATTTCTTGTCATCTCCTGCTTCACAATGAATCCCAGTTCTTCTAAACATGTCAAAGTTCTCTTGAGATCCATTTCTGTTTTGATGCAAGTCCCCACCTTTACCAAGATGTTGTCTAAATAAGGATACAGAAAATTTCTTATTGTCTTAAATATGCTGTCATCAGGACTACCACCTTAGTTTAAAAACAAACAACAACAACCACCACCAAAAAAAAAACAAAAACAAAAAAACGGGGCTAACACCAGACCAAAGGGGATTGCTCTGAATTGGCAATGACAGGAGTTGTATTGGAAGACAAGACAAATTTCCATGATGGACTCATTAAGAACATGCAAGTATGCTTCTCGTAAATCAACATAAAGAAGCCATCTAACTCTAGATTGTCCAATATTGTTTATAAGGTTTCCATTTTGATCCTCCTATACTAGACAAACTTGTTTAGGCACTTAAGGTCTAAGACCAGTCTATAACCCCCATTGTGTTTAGGTGCTATAAAGAACTGGGAGTAAACTGACTGCTCAACATTGGATGAATTCCCGCCTGTACCTCAGTTCTGATTAACTTGCATTGCTTGGCTTGGCTACTTCTGTTCTCCTGTGTTTGCGCTGAATTGTCCATTAATAAACATGCCATGTAGTTCATAAACTAATTCTTTGTGTTTACATTTAAAAGAGGTCTCCTTACTTCCTCCATTAACACACTCTGATTTGCTGACAAATCCTGACCACTAATCACTGCACATGATTACACATTTGCTGCCTTGGCAGTCCCTGATTGGCACTAACCTTCCTTGGTTCTCCCTCTCTTCTGGATGGGATCTGACTTTTCAAAGTGACAACTGGATGTTGTGGTTCAGCTTCTGAACTCCACAGACACCTTGACTCTAAAAGATTTAGGTGGTATGCTTTTTAATTTTAACTTCTCACTTTTTACTTTTCTAATTTTACCACTCTACTCCTAAACTGCCTCTTTCTTCTTTTCCAGTGTTGCCTGCTGCTGCAGAGATCAGCTCTCCTATTTGTTCTCACTGGATCACCTAAGTATTTTCTTTAACAGAGATTCTGCTCAAAACTTGGAGACCTGTCATTCATTTGCTATAATATTTTTAGTGCTAAACAGATAATGCTGCTCTTCCTCTGAGACCTATAGACTCATAGTCATGGGGAAGCTTAACACTAGCAAGCCTGCTTCAGTTTGTCTCCATTTCTTCTGTGTTAGTATACAGTCTTCTTTGTTACTGTTGGAATCAGTTTGCTTCCTCTTCTTATTCAATATATCTGTAGCCTGAGAACTGACTATCTCATTAATCAGCTTAATTTTAAATTCTAAGTATTTTACAGAGAAAGACAGGGAGAGAAAGAAATTCACGACCAGTTGGCAAGGTAGGATTTGAAAAACTGAAGGGACAGAGTGTACAGGAGGTAACGGATGCAAGGAAAAAGAACTTTGGTGAAGACCTGCCTCAATCAGATTGGCACACAGGGTTAACCCACATGTGGATTGCTCCTTTAGTCTACCTAAGAATGAATTATCAATTTAGTGTTAAAAAAAAAGACTATAACTCACGCTTTTTGCAGAAATGCTTGCACACATATACACCTACTGCTTTCATGCTGGACATACTAAATCTAATGACAACAGGTATTAATGAAATCCAGTCTATATACCTTGCACATTAACCCATCTTCCTAATAAATATCTAAATTAGCCGCCTTGAATTCATCTATAAAAGAACTAAAGTCAGAGTCCTTCAACATTTCTGTTATTAATTTTAAATATTCTTGAACAAATCAAAATTGCTGTGACTCAATCTAATCAAGATATCCAGTATATTTTCTCCTCACTGCTATCAGTAGTGATATCTGGAAACTGTTCTAGCTGTTTGCCAAGAAAGATCAACTATGAGCAATTATCTCTCTATTTCTGCAGGAAAAAGTGAGTAACGACACTGGAAGATCTTCTAAGCCAGACCGTTTTACTGTCACATGGTGATTCAAAGAGCTAACCCAGTGATACTCAAACTTTTTATCCCATGTTCTCCTTCTACATCTGCATGCAGACATTCTGTCCCTGCTTGACATCACGCCCCCATGTCCTATCCTATGTCTCTCTGTGCCTCTCTCTCACAAGCCCCTCATGCCACACACATCCTCAGGAATAATGCTGAGAACTTTCATTCTCTGCTTCTCTTCATTTCCTTCCTCTCCACCTAAGAAACTGCCTCATGATTGCTATGGAGCATGTGTCTGTTGTACCAATGATAGAACTTTCAGAGAAGCTGAATGGGAAAAAAATAAAAAAGGGAAGCCAATTGTTGCTATGTCTGAGGTTGGAGGAAGGCATGACAGGAAAGACATTTTGCATTGCTCTTTTGCAGGGACCAGTCAATCCTCAACACTACAAACACATACTTTCTGTTCTTTTCCACATTTGTTTTACTCGCAGGTTGACATTTCTTGCACTCTCCTGAGCAACTATTGCACCCCCGCTTTGGGTCCCACCCCACAGTTTGAGATTAGCCCCACTGAGTTAATCATTCAAAGGGAGATAGACAGGGAATGTGCAGATCACAGAACGGCTGGGCAGGTCTGATTGAAAGAGCAGAAACTGAAGTTTCTCCAAGTGACACACCTATTTAAAAAGCGTGCAAGCTTGTCCACCATCTGCACTTACTCACCAATTATCAAAATGCTGATAACCCCCATATTCTTAAATGACAGATGACAAAATCCTTACAAACTTACCTCCTTCAGGGCTTTTAATAATCGAGGTCGCTTTTCTTCAACGCTTTCCCTAGATTGTTGTTTCAGTTTCCTTAGCAGTGCTGTAACTAAATAAGCATTCTATAAGCCAAGTATAATGTAGAACAGTTGGTTATCCACTGAACTTGGTTATTTTCTTTGTTATTAGAAAGTGCAAACAGCATAAAGCTAAACAACATCAATAACTTAAATCTTCCCCATGTATCTGCATTTAGACATCACCTGGCCAGTAATCTGGATGGGACACTCACAGGACTTTTCTCAGCATGACAGTTTGAATACCTTTTATTCAAACTGTATGTAATTAAATGTTTAAATCATCCACCTTGAATGGCTACCCATTACATAACATTAACAATATGGAAGTTATAGATTAACTATACCGGCCTTAAAGTACAACTTAAGTTCTCTCTTCGGCCCTAGCAATGGGTAATTTAGCCTTTATGTTTCACTTCCATAGACAGAATCAGTCTTTTTTCACTTTGGATAACTTCTGATTTGAGAAGCAGAATAAACACCAATGCCACTGCTTTCTATTTTGAAGAAACAAGACTTAATTTAATAATATAGAAGAATGATTCCAACTCAACAGCACATAAATAAATAAATAAATCTTGATATTAAGTGCTATTTGGCAGTGGAATGGTTGACCTTATAACAGAGTGGACTTTGCATCACTGGAGATTTTGAAACAGAGTTTGCAAGGTCATTCTGTTACAAATATTTTGGCTATGAATTCTTGGCAGAGGACTAAAGGAGCAACCCTTGGAATCCCTTCTAATTCTACAATTATATGATTCCATGAATTCCTAAGTCCGAATTTTAACAAATGCTTAGCATACTTTTATTTTAAAAAATGCTTGATTTAATCCTTGATTTATTCATACTGATGCCTCTCTCTTTCATTCTTCCCCCTGCCCCAACCTTATATGTCAATGTCGATGCCACTGATACCATTGAGAGAGGGAGATTCATGAGCTATTGGCCATAATTAAGCAATATGTAGCTTCACACCAATATTTGCTTATCCTAGGAGTCTTTGAAGAACCAAATATGAAAATGTAAAGTAATTTAAACGTGATTTTAAACTTTTAAACACTTAGAGAAAGAGTTTATAGTCTAGACACACAAGTTAAGATTTACAATACACATCTGATTTTAAAGGCTAAAAGGGTTTCCTCTATGTTTCTGCTAAACAGAACGACAGTTTCTTACTCATTTGTCTATCTCCATAGCTGATGGCTTCTGCAAGAGGACTCCATCCCTGAGCATTTTTCACTTTCACAGGAGCATTGTGGGCCAAAAGCAAGTGGGCACATTCTATAACAAAATAATAGATTGTAATTACTTTTCAAATAAGATTCCCAAAATCCTCTGCAAAAAGCAACTGATATATGGACAAAAATAATCTAGGAGAAGCAATAAATAAATGTTTGCAATTTATTCAGCACATTAAATCAATCTAGTTGAAGACGTTTTTTCAAACATTTTAGTATAAAACCTGCAACCAGATCTATTGTTAGGGTCTTCCAATTCAGTAGGTTGAATCCTCAGCTGCCTAAATACTCTAAAGGCACTAGATCCTTTTTGATCTTGAAAACTAAGCAGGGTCAGCTCTGGTTAATACTTAGACAGGAAAACAGCAACAAATACCAGGTGCTGTGGGATGTATTTCAGAGGCAAGGACTGGTATCAGAGTATCTGAGTACCTCTGAGTATCCCTTGCCTAAGAAAACACTATGAAATTCATGGAGTCATCATAAGTCAACTGCTAACTTGAAGACACATTCACACACGCACGCACACACACACACAGGTTGAATTCTAGGGAAGCTCACCATGTCTTTGTCCAATTAAAATCAAAACTAGTATCAGTCATAACGAAATTGTCCCACTAATTTCAACAGGACTAAAGAATGCCTAACAGCCCGGTATGTTCAGACATATTATAAATTTATAGGGAAATCACAACTAAAAGAAGATATTCTGGAAATTATCTTTACCTGCTGCTAATTTTTCTTATGATACACACTGTGGCCCTTTTCAAACCACACAGTGTCTTCAAAATTTAGTTTCAAAATCAATATCGTAAAGTTATTTTACATGAAGCACTTTACAGTTTTTGAAACATGGTGGATACGTGATTCAGAATTACACAGGAAGAGCTGCAGTGTGTCACTATAAGGCAATCTGAGTCTTATATTTTGTTCCAACAATAGTTAACCAATTGCCTGAGAGAAACTCACAAATACGACATAAACACAACGTCACATGCCTACTTTGCTCTTTAGCAGCTGCTACTGAGAGGTGTACAGTCTTATATAAGCAGTGGGCTACTTTAGTTCTAACTAAAACAGATTTCAATCTATCCGCACGAAAAGTGTTAACAAGTCCCATTCATTCAATGGTCTACTCCAGTGGTTCTCAACCTTCCTAATGCCGCGACCCTTTAATACGGTTCCTCATGCTGTGGTGACCCCCAACCATAAAATTATTTATTTATTATTTACAATGCCTCCCCCGGCACAGGCTGCCTCGCTGGCCAGGAACGGGGGGAGGGAGAGAAAGAGGAGCCGCGCGTCTCCCCCGGGAATAAACTCCGAGAACCCCCCCCCCCGGGTCTGCTTCTAATTCGCTTTTGATTCCACTGGGGGGGGGCAATGTGGGAAAAGTTTCCAGAGTGTCGACCCTGGTCGGGGAGAGGAATCCCAGTGCGCTTGTCTTCTGCACCGGGTGCAGCTCGGCCCCCCAGCCCTTCCGCAGCGCCCCCCTCCATGGCAAGTGGGGCAGGGGCTGTGGCGAGGAGGGGGTCTGCCCCCCGTGCTGCCGCCACCCCCCCAAGCTGGCCCATCAGACGGGAGGTTCTCCTGTAGCGGAGAAGGGGAGCGATTTCAGTCTCTTCTGAACAGGGGGCAGGAGGACGCGAGTGCGTGGCTCGTGCTTGCGCACCACCACCGAGGAGGGAATGGAGCCTAAGACCATCGGAAATACGTATTTTCCAATGGTCTTAGGCGACCCCTGTGAAAGGGTCATTCGACCCCCAAAGGGGTTGTGACCCACAGGTTGAGAACCGCTGGTCTACTCTAATTCAAACTAACAACTGGATTTTCCCACTATATTAAGCTATCAAGATAAGTATTAACAGAGAAAGGAAGAAAATAAAAGAACAATCCCCTCACTTTCCACAGACCACATTTGCTTCAGATTTTTGCTCTTCCTTGTTTCCTTTAAGGGGTATATAACCCTCCACAGACACAACCAACAAATCTCTTATCTGCTGTTCAACAGATGTCAACTCCCAAAAGAAAACAGCAAATCTCTTAGAATGCTAAGGTGGCTCTAGAAATGATTCCTAGAGATGTGAAGGACCAGAAAAACTTGGAAGAATTTTTTTTTTGGGGGGGGTGTCCTCTAATTTTTTTTCTGAAAAAAATGGGAGAAAAAGAGATTATAGAATATTTTCTCTTAGAATGGTAAATAAAATATTTAATTCAACCTGTTCATATATTTATTCATACAAAATTATTTCTAAAACCTATGTAACAGAAAGACTCTTATATAAGATTATGTATATTATTACATCATTACAATTCATAGTCAAGGTTTCCTTTTCTATTTTCTATTTTTTAATAAACCTATAAGAGACAAAATCTTTTTCTTTGTTTTGCTAGCACTGATGATTTCTTCTGTTTTTATTGTTTTTGGCCTGCTTCTCATAAACTGACAATTGACAGTTCACATATTTCTTATATCTCAGAATCCCATCTCTCCACTCATAACAAATATTCTAAAAAGGAAATTCTGTGTGTAATTATTGTCTGAATAAGCTGTACTTTTCATATTCAGAAATGATAATTTTTGGCCAAACCAATTATACAGAATGCATCTTATTTTCCTAAAGTAATAAAATGACTTTCAATCTGTAAAGGGCACTGATATTACATTTTTCCTCCAATTTTTCTAAAGATTTTCCTTTTCTTTTAAAAGAAAGGGAAAAAAAACCTTTCTTCTCTATTGCCCCAAAATTACCAGGAACGTTATATTTACAGAAGTTGTGCAAATCAATTTTCCTGCACTATGCTATCATTCATTTTTCTTCTTCTGTGGCTAGTCAAACAGGCTGATCTGTTATACTGTCACCCACATTACTTTTGACCTCTATCTGCAGAGAGACTTTACTTCTAAAACAAAGGTGGGCATGAATGAGAAGCAAACAAGAGAAAACGCTTCCATTACAGCAACCAACAATACTTGCAAAATTTGCAAATCCATTAAGAAGAATTGCAAGAAAACTTCTTTCTTGTACCTATCCCCTGAAATTACTGATATTCAGAAGAATTTTGATTCAGTTCATTACCAAAGAAAGACTTTCCTCTGAGTCCAAGTCTACTTCCCACCTTACCCACAATGTCAAATGAGAGGAGGAAAGACTCAGCTTCTTTTATGGCTGCAGGATGAAAGACCTGTGACTCCTTATGCTGACTGAGTTATACTGATCTATCCCAATTAGTGCTTATAAGCTGTGACTTCAAAATGCTGCTGGGAATATTGTTCAGAGGCACAAGGAAGTGTACATATACAATCCATGATGAAAACCAGTTTCTCACATGCCCTCTGACCTATTTGCAATAAACAGATGGATGGATACATATGATGATGATAGCCAGTAAGCTAACATCTGAAATAATGCCCAACATTCATCATAATTACATTTTCTTTACCAAAGACCTCACAAAACCCTGAAAGTTCCTTCTTCCCTTAAGAGCACACTGATCTGCTTAACAAAATTTGTATTTATCTGTATAGCACTTCAAGCGAGATTACAACCTGACCCAGTTAGAAATGAGAATCCTTTGATTCGAAAATTTTCAGTTTCATTAATGTGAAGACGACAAAAGCATACCACAAGCCATAGTACTATTACATATCTGGTTTGGCTATTATGCAACAGATTCAAGTCTGAACCAGTAAATGCAGCATATTCTCTGTGTTATCTCAGGATGCCCGGCTAATCCTAAATGAACCTTATTACTCTGATACAGTCTATGTCAAGTTAATCCAGGATTTCATCCTAAAGGGACTATTTACTATAAAATATAGATTATCATTTTTTTTTTAGTCACCTTGAACACTGAGAGGCTTGTGTTATTATGAGAAAAAAGCAGCCATTTCCACACTAGTCCTTGAGAGATAAGCTGCAAATCAAAATCAGGTCTCTAGTTTCACAATCTAGTTTTAAAACCTTATTTATTTTTCTGTAGCATCCTCTACATTACATAATTTAGATTGGCACTGGCTTTTTGATGTATCTACCAGAACAACACTTCCAGATCAAAAGCAACTGACATCACACCTTTAGTGCAAATGTGTTACTTATTTATTTATTTTAAACTGAATGTGGACTGAACAGGAATCAAGGCCAAATTTCACACCCAATCAACGAGGAAGATGGGTAGGGTTGGGGGAGGTAGCTCTAGAAAAGAATGAAGCCAAGGGAGAGAAACACACTTCTCAAAGAGCTGGAATTTCTAATTTTCAGGGTAGACTGAAACAGAGCTTGTACACTCTGTTCTGTTTTCAACATACTGAGATGATTTCAGACCTGACTGTGCTTACAGGAAGACCTGGTGAAATCGATAAGACATAATTTAGCTATCATTAATTTAAGGTTAATTGACTTTTATTCAAATTATGACTATGTCTAGACCAGGCAGGAAGACAGTATGATACATGGGCCACATGCAGCCTCTGAGAGTTGCATTCATCCCCTAAAACCACCCTGGATTTTTTCCGCCCCCAAATAGCACAATTTCCCCCCTAATATGCATCCTTTTACACTTACTTACAGTGACTCTTATTTGTCATTTTAATGCTCATTGTCCCAGTTTGGAGAGGTCCTTTCAGAGCTCTTCACAATCCACTTTTGTTCTCTCCATCCTAAATAATTTATTGTCATCAGCAGTCTTTATATCCTTAACTCCAGATCATTATGAACATGCTAAAAGAAACCAGTCCCTATACAGATTCGTGACAGATACCACTACTCGCATCTCTCTATTACAAAATATAACCTTTTATCAAACAATAACAGAATTTTATTCAATAGTCCCAATAGTTTCATCAGGGCAAAATAATGGTGATAGAGTGGGTCATACCTAGCAAATCCAGGTGCAACTACCTAAAAAAGGAAACAGTTGGTGAAGACAGACAGGAAGGAATACATATGGAACAGGATCTCCACAGTCATCCTTGATTTGGAAAGTTGATAAAAGTTAAAGAGAAGAAACTTTGTCTTGCTCATTTTATACCTCCCTTTAAGTAAATCTCAGTATGAGCAGACACAGGGGAAAAATGGCAGAGTGATTCTAGTTTCTGACTTCTCTGTTGCATAAAAAATGTATTTTTTGAAAAAAATGCAAACATAAAAACATGATACCAACCTTTATTCCCCAGCATCACGGCAAGATGTAAAGGAGTGTTTCCTACAAAGAAAAAAATTGTTCAATGAATTTTTATAATTTTATCAGAGTAAGATATTTTACTCCTTTTGAGGTTATAATTTGACAATCCTAATATTTTCAATTTTATATGAGTTTGCAGTATTGATCAGTTCAGGATACTGTCTGTATTGTTTGCTATTCAATTTTATTCCTAGAAAAATCAATCCGACAGGAAAAATTAAAAACACGGCCAGAAAAATACCAAAAGACGCTGTCATCCTAAATTAACTATGGGCTACACATTATCAAGAATGACAGATCCAGGTCACTACCCATAAGGAATTTATTCTAATGGAAAATTAAACATATTTTATTTATTCATTACACATATCCAGTTTTCCAAAGAGTCTCTTATTAAATTACAATAATGTAAATTGGAGATCATGCAGTTATTCACTACACTGTAAACAACCTAAGGATACCTATTTTTCAAGAACAGAATATAAATACCTTTTTGAAAAGATTAACATATACAGTGGTTTAAATAATAAAGATTTTTAAATTACATATCAGTAAGTGTTAGGAGTTGCAGTTGTGACAGGAGAACACAGAATTTGATATTGGACATACAATCAGCTTCTTGATAACCTCAGCCTTTGATTTTTTTATGACAGTGAAGAAAAATTGTTTGGAAAATGTTAGAAATAGGGTTGGAAAACTAAGTAGGATTTTCAGATGACTGGGACACTATAGTGTCCTGGACTCTGACTACAAACAGAAAGGGGAAAAACTGCAGTTTTCATAAATTGAGCTGCCCTTTCAGTTGCAGTTGATGAAGCGGCAGAATTTTGGATTGTATAAGTCAGGCCTGCACAACATATGGCTCAGGGGGCCCACATGAGGCCCGCCAAAGGATTTCGTGCAGCCTGCATCGTCCATGAGCATAAGGGCCAAAAAAGTTTACAGCAATTAGATTGTTGACGGTTTTGAATGAACCTGGCTGGGCCATTCCCTCCTCTTTCCCTCCAGGGAGCAGCAGAGAGCTGAGGTGATGCTACCTTTTGCCCTTCTGCAAGATGGCAACAGTTGCTTCTTCTCCTTCTGTTTCCCTTGGATGGGCAGTGAGGGCAGAAGTGCCCAGGAAAAGGAGAAGACCAGCTGGGGCTGGAGGGGGCAAGAAAGCAGGTGGTCTCCTCTTTCCTGAGCAAGACAACATGAACTGTTACATGGCGAACTGGGACCCTTGGGGGGAAGCAGTTTATTACAGATCAGTGTCTTCATTCGCCCCCATCCCTTCTAAACTGCATTTGAAAAAAATTAAATTGCATTTAAAGATTGCATTTTAAAACGCAATTTAGGTCTACCCTGGTGTGCACCCTCATAAATTCCACCCCCTACACCATCTGAAATTCCCCTTGTATCTCAGACACTCAATCTGGAGGATTTTCTAGTCCTTAAGAGCAAGTTTTCTGGGTGCTGCCCCCTTCAAATTCTATTGATGGGACTGAAGTATAACACTGAATCCAGGCCAGAAAATATACAGCAGGCTAAAATGTGCTCAACGCTATACGAATCTAATTGTATCTGTATATATTATAAATACTGCTAAATTTACCAGGCAGAGCTTCTTAATAAAAACTAATGGTGAAGGAGGAGCTTGTTGTTAAACTGGCAGCTAAACTGGGAGATTTTTAAACTTGGCGAAAATTCTCCAGTTAGGAAAGTTGAATTTCAATAGGCTGAAATGTGCTTAAGCTTACCTACAAAGAAAAAAATGTTTTGTTTTTAGGAGGTGAACACAGCAAACGGAACAAAAATTACTTCTATCAGGCAGAATAGTGGAAACTTCCTCTCTTCTAACACAGCATCATAGTACATACTTACAGAAGAAATATCTTTTTAAAGTTACTTTTCAATTAACTGATGATAGTTTTTTGCAAATTTTAAAAACATTTCAGTCAATGTTTTGGGGATGCTATAAATAATGCTTACAGTGGTAGCTCCTAAGCTGTGTTCAAGACATACATTATTACTATTACCTCAACAACAACTTTGGTGAGCAGCCTCTAACTTTTAATATGAAGTATCTGAGTGAAAGAATTCAGTGCAGGAACTGAAAATGAAGCATTCTGCCAATTTAACCAATCTATTCTACACAGCTTTGTGGCCACCTTTTTGGGAAAATGCTGTTAACTACAATGTAACTGGTTGTTAAATGATGGGATGCAAGTCATTAGACTCTAACCCTAAATGTGAATCAAGTCAGTGTCTTAGTCAATTATGGAATAATTCAAAAGGTTTGAGCTTGAGCACCACATTTTCCAACTTATTAGAATAAACTTTTGTTGTAACAAGACTTTTTGCTCTCTACCCTCCTGATCTAAAGATCAGTCATACATTCATGCAATACAAATGTCAAAAATACTCAAACTGATCTATACAGATGTCAAAGATATTCAAACTGCTGTATAATTTACATTTAAAAAAGGTTCCCAAGCAATGTACAATGAAAATACCAAAATATTATGAAAAAATAAAAATATGGAAAGTATGAAATCAATTACAACAGTAAACCCATAATGAGTATTTTGGTTAGAGAAAGCTTGTTTAAGTAACAGTAAAAGGTGTCTTGAGCATATATCAGGAGCAAAGTAGTATCAATTCATACCTAACATCACCTGGTAGTGGGTATTCCAGAGAGGGAACTGAACTATTAAAAGCTCTGTTCTATCCAAACAGGTCTCAGAACCACCAAAAGCAATACCTGGCAATGACCTCACTGGCTAACATAAGGGATAACAGATACTCTCAAGATATCTTGGTCCCAAATTATTAATCCCATTATACACTAATACCAAAACTTTAAATGTGGATCAACAACAAATAGGCTGCAGTATATTTCTTTTAGGAAAAGAGTTACATATTGACAAAAAAGCCAGCTCCCAATAACAGTCAAAATACCACTCTCTGCATTAGCTACAGTCAAGTTTGGGGATAGCCACACAGACAGCATACTGCAATAATTCAGTCTCAAGGTTACAAGTTCCTGTACCACCATAGAAACTATTCAGGAGAAGTCATAGCTAACATGCCAGGCATAAGAATCTTGTGCCTCTGCTGCTTAGGCCTCCAGTGGCACAAATGGATTATGGAGTATTATACATCCAACGTATTCCTTCATACAAGGTGCAACCCCATTAGAACAAGTAACAGACCTATCTCACAGATTCAATCACCACTCTCATACAGGGTATCCACCTTGCTATGATTCAGTTCTCTTACTAGACTTCATCCAACTCATCACTAACTCTACACATGATCAAGGACTTGTGAGGCCACATCCAATCAGCGAACTCTATAGCATGTATGTACAGTTGGCTCTCCACAGGGGTGCGGAACCCTCACAAAAGTGGAAAAATCACAAATATAAAAATGTGTATGTGGGAAGGAGGCTGAGGCCTGGTGGGGGGAACAGGCACCTAGGGTCCAAACCAGGCCAGGGAAATAATAATGAAGGGGGGGGTGATGGCATCTCCTGCCTATCTCCTTCCTTAGGTGTGGAGTGGCATTGGGATAGAGTTTATGGTGCTGAGAAACTGGGTTATAAGTTGCCATTAGCTGGCCAGGCAGCAGCTGATGGTGGAGGAGGAGGATCAGAGGTGGGTTTTTAAACAGTTGTGTGGCCTGATTGGAGGCATCAGGAGAGAAGCTTCCCTGGAAAATAAGCATTTGATGGAGGGGGTAGAGGTTGAAGAAACTTGCAAATAATCAAATCCATGAAAGTCAAACTCACAAATGTGGAGGGCTGACTGTACTCATGACACCTTGGTCCAAATCCTGAAATGATCTCTCCCAATGGATTCCTACAGATGTCAAACAATATCAGAGCCAAGAGGCTATTCCGTAGCACACTACAGTTCTATGACCAAAAGAATGAGGAATAACAATATTGAAACCAGCACCTAAGGTAGGAATGGAACCTGAGATGCACAGGGCTTCCAATACCAAACCAAATAACTGTTCCAGGAGAATACTATTGTTGATATTATCAAAAGACAAATACGGCATTCACCATGAAATACATGAGACTATCCTACACCATCATGGGGAATTTTTAAAGAAAGTGAGATAACTTCTTTTGTGAAGTATCACTACCATGAAAATCCAGAATAGTATGGCATTCCATCTAATGTGATCTCCAAACACTCTGTGTCTGGTATTTACCTTTAGACTGCAGGCCAGCAGGGAGGGCCTATACTAGGTGCACATAAAATATGTTTAAAATCTAATGAGAATTTTTCTCTATTTGATTTTTTTCTGCCCACTGAAGAAATCTGAACATGTACCATAAGAAGACATTGTTTTGGCTTCGACATTTAGCAGGGAAGCATTTTTCAACATTAGGAGTACATCTCACTTTCTTGTGTAAATCTATGAATCCTTCATCCCAAAATGTTTGTCTTAACTGAACAGTGATATTTCTGGGATTTTAAATGCTGCTTTGTCACAAAAGCTCACAAGTACCAAGCTTATGTTCCACTGGCAACCCTAAGGTGTTCTTGATACTGTTGAAGTCTGAAAGAGAGGCTACTTAGGTGTGCAGGTGCTTCGTTCAAAAATAATAACGTCAAAACATCAGTCACAGATTTAGTGGTTTATCATGGAATACATACTGTGTGCATAAAACAGAATAAGGCCACCCAAGGGAAAGTAATTTCTACACTCCTTCCAGTCCTGTTTAATATCACTGAATACTTGAACATATGATAACACATACTATTTTCAAAATAACATTTCACTATTCTTGCCACCAGGTCTTATCTGCTCCTTGTAGGACAACTCTAGCAGTGTTTCAAACATTTACCATAGAAACAAAGAAACTGGAATTCACTAGAAAAGTAAACTCAATTCTCAAGGAGTAAAAAGAACCATGGACAGCACTTACATGCTAGCAAACACAGTAACCTGAGATTTGCTTGGTTGTCTCAAACTGAATTGGTTACCTTGATAGTCATAATGGTTGCTGATAGCTTTTATTGGAGTAACAATGTCTAATAAATTAGGATTAAAAACTACGAATTCAGCTACGAATTTGGCCCTATTTAATCAGGTTTTTTTTAAAAAAATGTCGACTCCAAGTATCAATAAAAGGTTTAGATACCATGTTAATACCATCTTAGATATTTCCCCTTTTTCTCAACTAAGAGTCAGAGTCTCTTCTACAGCAGTACCTCCTGCATTACAAAATCAAATCTGAACAAAATTTAAGTGTCTTTCAAAGTATAATTTTATTTATATTAAAGCTAAAGATCTGATTAACTGATTAAAACACAACAAATACTAAATGTCTTCTTTAATAAGATGTCACCTTTGCTATAACACAGCTGTGTAACTTCTCTACAACAATCACCCATTTAATCCTAAAAGTGATATAAAAACTACACATACAGCTCTATCCTTTTCTATGACAGGCAGCAGACACAAGCATACACAAGGCAAGACTTAGGCTTTGTGCTGGAAGGCACCGCAGGCCTAAGCAAAAATGTTTTCTCCAGCTAGACTCTCACTTAAATAACCAAATTCTCCGCGCGACAAAACAATAATTCTGTTCCAAGCCAATCTTTTTGATCTTTTCTTTTCCTTTATGCTGAAAGATCATTTCCAAAGTATATCCTTACTGACAGGCTTACAGAAATGTCTCTAAATGTTCATTTCTACTATTACTTTATTAATTACTGGCATAAATGGACTAAGATATCAGCTCTATTTTAAGGCATGGGCTCCTAGGCCAATCTCTAGTCAAATACACATATCCTGTTTTGGCATTCACTATACTACTAAACAAAATTTTTGCCCCAATAGTAAATAAATTTTATTTTCCTAAATCCTATGTGAAATAAATTATGATTGGCTAAGGGTCAGATTAGATTCACTGGGTTGGACCCATGATCTGCTTTTTGAAGAAGAAAGAGCTCCACTCACAGAAGGTGGCTCTGTCCAAATTTGTAGGACTCATCTCCACACAATTCATCCCATTCAACTCAGGTTCTCGCTGGCTGGCAATCTAATTACCACTAATCAATATTTACAGTACTGGGTGGAACACAACTCCATCCACTGAGGAGATCTGTATCTGAAAATTCCAGAGCATAATTATAATATTTCAGTTGGTATGAACATATTACATAATCTATCAGATAAAAAACTCAATGTGGAAGTAACCGTAAGAATTTAGGGGACTCGTGCCATTTACTAAAACAAAGGGGAAAGGCTGGAACAAATGCTACTGGGGAGGAGGAGAGAGAGGAAGCACACCTCTCAGGAATTTGGTACTATTTTAAAAATTGGCCACAGCCCAATTTCACAGTTGCAGGTGAAGGAGGCAGATGACATCATAATTATCCTCTTGGAAAATCTAGTCACTAAGTAACTGAAGAATTTCTTGAGTGGCATATTCCTTTCCAGAAGAATCACATTCCTGACACTTTATCTGAAGGATGGATAGTTCTTTCTGTGGGTGGTAGAGAAGAAAACACACATAGTCCAATCTAACACAAATCTCACTAACTTCAAGAATCAAGAATGTCTGGGCAGACAATTATTGCTCAGCTCTCCCCAATGACCATTACTTACACAGTTGCACCTGATTTTAAAGTCTGGAATGGAGCACTGCATGCTTTCTAACAACCACAAAAATCTGGACTTATTTTACAGTTAAGTTTAATCAGTTTAAATCAGAAAGTGTCTACTTTTATGTTTGACATATGATAATACTCCAAAGCCTATTGTACCCTCTAGATGTTTGGGAATGCAACTCCCATAATTTCTCACCCTTTCTGGCCAATTTGTACCTGATGACAACTGCAGTTTAAAAACAAAACAGGAGACCACCAGCAGGAAGCACTGTATTCTGTATGGCCTGTATGAGAATCGGAAGCATCATAAATGTGAAAAATTATGTCTGTACTTCTGACCAGCATACTCTCTCTGAAAAATGCTAAGCTCATAAACTATATTGTTTACTTGACACTTTAATTCTTCTGCATTTTTTGTCCTTGGTAAGACATGACATAAACAATCATGTACAAAGCAAGCAGCCTCTGTTCTGATTCTTCCAAAAACAAAACAAAACAAAGTCATTTTCCAAATGCAAGATGTACCAGTTCCCTATTAGCATTCTTGCTGGAACTTTAGAAAGCTAAAAAGGAAACATCATAAAACGTGCTAGTGTGTTCTATCCCAAATAAACACATCTTAATCGGACACAACCCAAATCTGGGCTAGCAGAAGTTCTGCCCTCATAAAACCTTTCTGAATTAAAGTTCCTTGGCTGGATCACAGTAGGTTTACAGATGCAGGACCGGAGATACTCAAGAGGATAAAATCTGACATAGGCCATTTCCGCACTAGACTGCTATAGTGCTATTATTCCACTTTCAACATCCTATGGAATCCTGGAGTTTGTAGTTTAGGGGGGGGCCTTTAGAATCCTCAGTCAGAGAGCTCTTGGGCCTCAGCAAACTACAAACCCCAGAATTCCACAGGATGTTAAAAGTGGAACAATAGCACTATAAGAGTGTAGTGCGGAAGTCCTTACAGATTCCAAGGCAGGTAAAGTGATCCCCGGCCTGTCAACACAAGAGTCATGTTGACCAAGGACAGAGGGACTCCACGGGGACGGGAGAGGGGGAATAAAAACATGCCTGTCCTCCCTCAGACGAGGGCTTCAGCCCTCAGGATTACGGCATCCTTCAAAACGGGAAGGAACCGAAGGTGTTAACAAGGCACTCGGAAGCCTCGGCTCAGGAATGAGCTGGAACAGCCAGGGCTCGGGGCAGGTGATACCAGCGGGCCTCTCTGGTCGGGGGGAACCTGAGGCGCCGCAGCCGCCCGCCCGCCAGGGAGAGGGCAAGGCCGGCGGAGGGTGGGCGAGCGCCTCCCTTACCGTGGCTGTCCTTCTGGCCGATGCCCTGCGTGCGGATCAGCGCCGACAGCCGCCTCACGTCCCCCTTGAACACACACTCGTGGACGGGGAACTGCGCCGCCGGGCACTTGTCGGCCTCGGGGCCGGCGGGGGAGGACGCCCCGGGCCCTGCCTTGAGGGGCAGCCGATGGTGGTTGGTGAAGATGCGGTGGCTCCCGGCGCGGCCGCCCTTGCCGCTTCCCGCGCGGCCCCCGGTGAAGGCGCCTCCGCCCGGAGCGGCCGCCGCCTCTTCCTCGCCGGGCCCCAGCAGGTCCCCGTCCTCTTTGCTGGGCTTGTGGTCCCTGCGCAGCGAGCGCAGCTTCTCTCCGGTCATCGCCGGCGGCGGCCCCGGGCGCTGGGGGGCCCCGGCGGGGAGAGGCGGCGCCGCGGTCGCTGCGGGGGGCTGGAGGCGCTCAGAGCCGCGGCGGCGAATCCCGTCCCGACGGCATCCCCTCCCCCGCCTCCGCTCGGCGACACTCCGCGGGCTGAGGGCTCCGAGCCCGGCGGCGTTTCCTTCCAACTCCTGTCCACCTGCCGCTCCGCTCAGCAACCCGACCGCGCCGCCATCTTGTCGAGGAGGTCTCGCGAGACTACGGCGGTCGCCGGGGCGAGATCGCAGGAGGTATCGCGAGATGGGTACCCCTGGAGATGGGGATGGGGCGTAGGGAAGAGACGCTTTGGACGCTGAGGGGAGTTTTGCGGCTGCTCCGGGTTCGGGGCGGCGGCGAGGAGGAGGGAACGGCGTGGAATGGAAAGAACCGCCCTAAATCCTGGAGACTTGCTGAGGGACTTAGGATAGGCCGTTCTATTAAATCTTGAAAATTGACAGTCTCGGAAGAAGGTATCTAGGCCGTTTCAACCTTGGCTTGTTATAGCGCTATGATTCCACTTTCAACATCCTAGGGAATCCTGGGGTTTGCAGTTTCAGGAGGGGCCTGCAAGCCCCTGGCTTCCATAGGATGTTGATTGAGGAATAACAGCACTATGGCCGTTTCTGCACTAGCCTGTTATAGCGCTATGGTTCCACTTTCAACATCCTAGGGAATCCTGAGGTTTGCAGTTTAGGGAGGGGCCTGCAAGCCCCTGGCTTCCATAGGATGTTGATTGAGGAATAACAGCACTATGGCCGTTTCTGCACTAGCCTGTTATAGCGCTATGATTCCACTTTCAACATCCTCTGGAATCCTGGGGTTTGCAGTTTCGGGAGGGGCCTCCGGCCCCTCCCGAAACTGCAAACCCCAGGATTCCAGAGGATGTTGAAAGTGGAATCATAGCGCTATAACAGGCTAGTGCAGAAATGGCCTAATGTGTAAATTGGAGGCCCTTCATCTGCTATATACGAGGACACCTCCCATTAGCCCTAGCTGGCACAGTTAATTGTGAAGGATGCTGGGAGTAGCAGTCCATCAAGGTCTGTGGAGGGGCCCCACCTGTTGTAAGGTGCAAAGGCAGCAGATAGCTGTGACTTGTTTTTTTAGGGGTTTAATTACAAAACCATGGTGTGCTAAAATGGTTCTCAGCCTTTGGTCCTTTAGATCATTGATATGCAAAAGTAGTGGTCCAATGGCTGGTCCCTGAGTCCTTGGTTGTCAGTCTCTGGTGAGTTTCTGGGAAAGAAAGAAACAGTTGTAGACAATGGGTGCTGACTATGGTACTGGACCTGCGCGCACTGGAGGTAAAAATGCTGATTTCCCCACATCAGATGTGCTGCACTAGATCAATGCTTCTTAAAGTGCTGATCTATGAGCTGTCATCTGCTGGTCCCTGCTGAAGTTCCAGGAAAGAAAGAAAGAAAGAACTGTAGACAATTGGAACAAATATGGTATGGATATTTAAGTAAAAGGAAGTCATACTAGATTTACATTAAAGTGTGCTGAGCCTAATTCTGTGCATAGTGAAGTGCATATAAGTTCATCTGCAGAGATGATTAGAACACATGGAAGTGCTATTTAAACTTGACTGCCACCTTTTTTAGGAACGGCATGAAATCGTGCAAAACTTTCCCTCAGACACCAGAATCCCTCTCCTGTATTTATCAACAGGCACAACTACAACTGTGTATAAATTGGTAGAATATCCCTGCAGTGAAAGGGAAGATTTGTTTAATGTCATTGAAACTGAACTTTCTGGTTTGGGAGGCTGATTTTGGGGAAAAAAAAAACTTTTTTGTCTTCAAATGGGCTGAAGAATATGTTGCTCTCCAAATGTCGTTGGACTACAACTCCTGTCTGTCCCTGCCCCACATAGACAATGGTGGGGGATGATGTGAGTTGTAATCTAAAATCTGGGTGGCCATACTTCACTTTATACATTCCAGTGAAGTTGTGTAATGTCATGTATTGGGACATCACCTCAGGAAAATGGCAGGATGGTTACAAAGGGTAAAATGAGCAAAATGGTACAAGCAAATGTCATTGGGCATTCTCAGAAATTGCAGATAATTGTGTTTATTTGTTGGGAGAAATCTTAACATTTATAGCAGAGACCAACTGAACTGGACCAACAAAGGAATCAGTAAGTGTTATAGGTAGTCTTATCTAGAACTCTTCTTCCAGCTAGATGTTAAACAAGAAGGGGGACAGTTGTCCAATTTTAGTGTTTGGGATTGCTGTCTTTTGTTTTGTTTTTACTTCACATTGCTCAAAATTGTGCGTTTATGTGTAAGGGGATTGGTTGTGGCACACAAGGCACTCATTACCATCGGGAAAAATCAAAGCAAGGATGTAGATGCGGGAGCAGGTGAAGAGAGATCAATGAAGTGACCATTTAAGAAATGATGAAAAATAGTTTGAGTGCCTTGACCAATTCATAATTAATTATTAACAATGCATTTGCCATATATCTTTTGTTACATTAATTCTTTGTACAACTTTTGTATTCATTTAACATTTCTGATTTTAGACATTTTAATTATATCATAAATCTATGGTTCTCTGTTCAGAATCAAGTCCCATTAAACTCTGTGGGATTTACAGGTAAGAGTATGAAGGAATAAATCTATGTTTCAATCTACGTATGAGCATGTGTCACTATATTTATTGTCAATTTTAAATAATAACTATTTCAAGATTCTGAAAATGACAATTTGTCCAATGGTTTCCCTCACACAGCCTGATTTATCACTGAAATCAAATTCAAAAGGAAAAAGTTTGGGAATGAATTAATCTCAGTTGCATAACACATGCATTACAGTCAGCAGGTGTACAGAAAACAGGTTGGAATCAATTAATTCAGGGACATGAAATGGGTACTTAGTGGCTACTTCAAAACAAGAAAAGTCTAAGAAATGCACACAGAACCCCTCCCCCAAACATGTTAATTGATTTAGTAACTATGAGGAATAAAACAATCTCAGTTGACAGAAAATGTCAGACAGGTTCAGAGTTTGAAAAAGATTCAGTAGCTTCAGGTAGTGAGAGTGATGATTCCTCAGAATTAGAAACAATGAAAGAGAGTGGCTGTGACAGGCCCTTCTTCCAGATTGATGTGGCAATTCTCAATCTAATAAGGCACCCTGTCTTTACCACACAGCTTTACCTCCCCCCTTATAATGCCACCTTTGTGTAAAAGGGTGAGGATTTCAGTGTTTTAGTAGAACCACTTAATAGTTTTATGGTAGCATGTTTTCTGTGTTACCTCATATACTATATACAACTCACCTGAGTCAATGGTTATAAAAAAATAAACTGCAGCATTTATTAACAGAACAATTGGAATAAACTATTAAAGTTCATATGCAGGTCAAAGTTAATACATTTCATCAGTGCACTTTTTAAACAGTTCACTTATATCTTTAGACTCTCATATAAAGAACAAGTATCATATAACAGCCCTTTGGTTACACTCCCATCAAAGGGTCAATCCTCAATGTAGGTCAGATTCTACTAATGTTCACTTTCTCTTTTGCTTCTCACTATGCTTCCACTGAGAACTAAAGCTTCCCACACTGTCACCCTCACCCCAATTGAGGGACTCTTCTCTATAGCTTCTTGCCAAGGATCCCATTGAAGGACTAAAAACCGACAACAGATATTTGGCTTTATATAACTTCTCTCAGCCACCAGCCCCTCCCACACACTGTTGGGCTGGGTTTCTCTCCCAAGGAGTTATTCTGATTGCTTAGCTACCTGCTTCCAGACTGCCCTGGCACTTCAGATGGCCACACTCCCAGAACTTTGTCACGGTAGAGCATTTGAAAAAACTTCTAAAAGTTTTGCTGACATTACGTCTAGACATAGATCAAAGTTTAAGGAGGAAAATAAAGAGCCACAAGAAAGTAATAAAAGTAGCAGCAGTGATAGAAAATGCCATCTCAAACTATTTAGATACCAATGCAGGAAACATTTAAAGACTTAATTCAGTCCAAATGGGGAACATATCTAGCTCTTAAGAGACTTATTGGATACAGTGAAAAATTTTGACATCTGAAAAAGGACTTGATGGATCCATTATCACTTCAACTGGCTAATGGTACTGTCTCAGCTTCAGTTTCTCATGTTGTCCTTCCACAGGATATGGATGAAAAAAGGATAGATGCTTCACTCAGAAAAGCACATGAGGTACCAGCTTTGCCCTTTAGGGCATTGGTAGCTGCATCAATGCTTACAAGGGCTGAAATATTGCAGATACAAGAGGAGCTGGGAGTCAGAAGACATTTGTGCATGTAACTGCAATGCGTACTAGTTAATTTAGATAAAATATTACCCTTTGTAGTGGATCCTACATATGCTAGATCAACAATGGCAATGTCAGTAGAAGATTAGAAGATAGAAGATCATTGTGGTTAAAACATTAGGGGCTCAATTTAAAGGTAAGGTTCTATCTGGAGAAAAGTCTTTATGAGAAGCCTTAATGGAAAGGAAGGACGAAAATTAAGTTTTACCAAAAGAGAAAGTTCAAAGATATTTTAGAAATGAAAAACTATTATTTTCAAGGAGGGAGGGGGGTTTAGTCATAAAGAGAAGTCATAAAATTAAGACTGCAATGGAACAAATCAAGGAGCCCTTCTGCACTACACTGCTATAGTGCTATCATTCTACTTTCAACAGCCTGTGGAATTCTGGGGTTTGTGGTTTGCTGAGGCCAAAGAGCTCTCTGGCTGAGAATTCTAAATGCCCCTCCTTAAACTGCAAGCTCCAGAATTCCACAGGATGTTGAAAGTGGAATAACAGCACTATACCAGTGCAGTGTGGAAAGGCCCAAGGTTCCAGTACAGATATCAAGGACAGCAACATGCAACAACACCCAATGGGCTGGAAGAGCTAAATATGAGAAATATTATTAAAGGGGAGGTTTTTTCCCCCCCAGTAGTGTTGAAATTAACAGCAGGCAAATGGATTCTGGAGGTGGAATCAGAAGGTTGTAACATTCAAATTTCTAAAAGACTGAGAAGACAACCTTCCATTACTGGTTCAAAAAATAAACATGAAGTTCAAAAAGAAATACAACATTTACTACAGATTGGAGCTATAGAACATGTGCCTCTCAATCAGAAGTTGGAGGGTATTTATTCAATTTTTTTTTTACAGTGCCCAAGCACAATGGAAGTTACGGACCAACTCTGGATTTGAAATATCTCAATGGATTCATTCAGTATTGCAAATTCAAAATAGAGATTTTGCAAACTGTATTAGGGAATTTTAAGTTGAGAAACTATCTCCTTTCAATAGATTTCAGAGAAGTTTTATTTCATGTTCCAGTGAATCTAGTTTGCAGGAAATACCTGAGATTTAACCACTGCGGTCTTCATTATCAATTCAGGGCTCTTTTTCTTTTGGGTTAGCATCAGTTCTCAGAATCTTTAACAAAGTGCTGGTGCAAATAGTAGCCTTTTTAAGGAAGCAAGGGGTACAGTTATTGTCATACCTGGATGACAATTTGGTGAAAGCTGGGAGCAGAAAGGAAGCCAAATCAGATTTCATGATAGCATTAAAATATCTATAGAAGCATGGGTTTCTAATAAATTTCAAGAAGAGCCATCTCCAAGTGTCAAAAATGATGATACATTTAGAGGCAAAGATAAACATAGAAAAAGACTGTGTATTTCTTTCCAAAGAATGAAGAGAGAAAAGAAATGATAAAAGTGTCAAGAGTTGTCTCAAGTGCAACAAACAATGTTTCTGGCAAAGATATTAGGAGTGTTAATATCAATGACTGAAATGGTGCTTTGGGCAAGGTTTCATACCAAGGTATTGCAATTGTTCCTAAAATCTAATCAGGAATACATAATGAGAAAATATCATTACCATATAACTTTACCAGGCAGGGTAAAGAAAGATTTGAAATGGTGGATAACCAATAAAAGCATTGGACAAAGGCAATTCTTTTGTAGCATAGAAAAAAAGTGACAGTCACAATAGATACAAGTCTACATGAATGGGGACCTCACTGCTGTAGCTTGGTTATCCAGGGAAAATGCTTAAAATCAGAAAAGAAACTCAACATCATTCTTTTAGAAATGAGATCAGTGAGGCTAGCTCTAGTAGAATTCACACCAATAACAAAGCATCACAGTGTTCAGATCTACACAGAGAATATGACAGTGGAGGCATATCTTTTGAACCAAGGGGAATTCTGTTCATGTCATCTAATAAAAGATTCAACAACAACAACACAATTGATTAGGCAAAAAAAAATCTGATTAACAGCAATCTATTTAAAAGGGACTTTAAAGTGGAAGGTGGATTTCTGTTCTAGAAGGGTTGAAGGAGCAATCCCCCCTCACCCAAGGGTTGAGGGGAGGAAACCCTTTACTGTTTCTATCTGAACTTTACTTCTAAACTATTTCCTATTGTTAAACAAGACTATTTAATTCAACTACTGAGGGAAAGAGAAGAGTAAATGGACCAAACAGATCTAGAACTTTTGTCTCCTGCCTCCATCAACTCCTACAATGATCATTCATGGTAGTCTCAGCCTCTCAATCTGAAATGGATATGGACACAAAATTGGTTGAGCCTGATGACATAAGAATTTCTTCCTGTTAACCATTTAGTTTATGGAAACAAAGTTGGATCCTTTTGTCTGCTTTATATTTCTTCTGCCAGCAACTAAGTCCGCCAAAGTGAAAGCAAAGAGATTAAGGACTTTGTTGGATCTATCTAAAGATTTTAAATATTTTCCAAGAAGCCAGATAACACAGATACCTAAGGACTGCCAACTTTTTGTTTTTGAATACATAGAAGCCCATCTGTAAGCATTAGCAGGTGACTGTGCTTAGCTGTGCTGCAAATAAAATGCTGATTTCTTGCAATTTGGTGTTAAAATCACAAGAAGATGTCATGCTTTTTTTCTCTTGTTACTTGACAAGTCTTCAGTGCCATTTTATGCACTCAGAGAAGCAGATGGTATAAAGGGACATAATGGCCATTTTTGCACTAGACTGTTACAGCGCTATTATTCTACTGCAAACCCCAGGATTCCATATGATGTTGAAAGTGGAATAATAGCGCTGTAACAGTCTAGTGTGGAAATGGCCAGTGCTACAAGATAGGAATTGGGCTACTGAGCATCTTGAGTTATTGACTGTATAACTTCATTTTCACCAGTGCTGAATCTTTGCACTTATTTCTCCCTACAAGGCTATAACATAGTAAACAGCAATATAGAAAAGTTTACCTAAGGATATATGGAATGCCTCCCTCTCGGCATTAAGTAACCACAAGTATCCCTAATGTATGTAGTGTTAGACAAGAAGAAATCCAGCTTAGAATCCGATGATCCTATATCTAAGATCGCATTGCCAGTGTCAGCGGCTGGTACATTTGGGAGGTAACATTTTCCAGCATTACTTGCAGTCTTTTTAGAAATGAATTGGTGATTTAGGCAACATCCAAAACCTACAGGGTGGTTAAGCAATACTATGCAGGCATTACTATGCATTACTATGCAATGCTAGAGTCTATGCTAACAAAGGCCAACTTCTGGTAACAGTTCTGCCACAAACTGAGCTGCTTATTCAGTTAAATCCATTGTAGAGATTAACAAGGTTGGCTGAAATTTTAAACTGAGCTCCAGTTTGCAATTTTATAGGTAGGAAGGTTGTATGTTATCTTATGTCAAAGTATATAAATATGCTTTAAAATACTTTGTTTCAGGCCAGTTGATCAGCACTTTATTTATACTTGTATGAGTAAAACCATAGATAGAATCTGGCTTAGTCATACTTAGAGTAGATCACTGAAATGAATGGGACTGGGTCTCACTGATATCGATGGGTGTATTCTAAGTATAACTAAGGCTATTTCTGCACGGGGCGAGGGAATCGCCCTGTGCCACTACTTCCCGGATCTTCTGGCTCCCTGGTCCCATCCAGGCTGCTCCAGAGCAGTGCATGGTTGTAGATCTGCATTGCTCCAGCGTCCAAAATGGTGGCTTCTGGTTGGTTGTGGGTCGCGACCAGCTGCTGAAGCTTGCGAGCCTAAAGCCCGCCCTCCGCAGATCGCAGGCTCACATTGGTGCTAGCCTTTGACTCTGCACTGGAGAGCAGGTACCCGGTGGTGCACTCCAGGCTTTTGAAAGACCGGAAAAATCAGGTCTTTCAAAAGCACGCTGGAGGACCACTTGGAGTTGTTCCGGAACGGACTGAAGTGCGGATCTACAGTAAGTAGTCCGGAACCAGTCCGCTCCAAGGTGCAGGCGTCCTCCATTTTTCTTCTCTCGTGCGGAAATGACCTAAGTCTGGCTACAGCCATCTGCTTCAGTCTATATCTTATAATCTGGTTTAATACAGTTAAAAGCTTCGTTTTCAAAATAGGAGCATTATATTGGGAGAATAATAGACTGACCCTTATCATGTTTACTTGGAAGTGAATTGCATGAAGGAAGGCAGGTTAATTTCCAAGTAAGCATGCTTAGGATAAGTCAGTATAAATGCATGTATATGTATGTGATTTTAAAGTCACATAAAATGAATTTAGGATGCCTCCACCTGCAAGCAAGTTGCAACCCAAAACAGTCTTACTAAGAAAAAAAGTTCTAAAGAGTGCCATATTTGCTTTTAAGATTCCTATATATTTAAACTGATGTTTATACATTTTATACCATTTATCTTGAAGTGGTTCTTTGAGTTATATGCTAACAGTGTAATCCTGTACATTTTCATGCAAAAGTTCTAGGAGACTGTACAAAAAATATGAGCCTGAAGTTTACACTTGTTTGAACCATACAGTGCAACCCAATACATGCCTAGCCCCATAGAGTTCCATGTAGGTTAACAATGTGAATCGTTAATTATGTGTGATTTATGCACAATGTTATACCATGATAGAAAGGGTATCCCAGGAATAGTAAAGAAAGTGTCTGCCACTATGGATGTGTAGATTCTGATATATTTTGTAAAAATACTTTTATTGCAAAATCTTTTCGGGATAAGAGGGGACATATTTTACTCAGTCTTATTGATAAAACATTGCAGTTTTATTATCTACCTAGCCTGAGTGTACATTTTAAAAGCTTCTCCTTATATAGACATTTGCGTTGTGAAATCAGTCTTCAGAATATCTAAACTGGACATGTGCAAACAAAACTCCCACTTCTAATCTGAGATTACATCAATAACCCTATCAACTGCTGTTCAAAAGCCACATATTGAACATACCGGTAACGTATTGGTCTTGGGTCTGTCTCAAAAGGGACAGTATGTTCTGCCATTAGAGGGAACTCTGAGTAAATCACGTCAGTCACTGTCCTAACCTATATTTGCTTGCTTTCTTTAAAAAGAAAATGAAAAATCAACCTTTTAAAAGACATCTGTTGCCCACATTTTGATCCTAATTAATATGAAGTCATGAATATTACAGAGACATTACTGGATGAAACCTGGGCAATAGGCAGCTTAATTGCTGAAGGA
Organism: Ctenosaura bakeri; assembly: GCA_948474755.1. NCBI lineage: Eukaryota > Metazoa > Chordata > Lepidosauria > Squamata > Iguanidae > Ctenosaura > Ctenosaura bakeri. Next base: position 27,264 of record CAOLHI010006189.1, read on the forward strand.
AGTTTTTAGTGGCTTAAAAAACTCATGTATTTTCCTTGGCTTTTAATGAAATACCTTTATAATATTTGTTGGTGATATCTCTTATTGTAAATGGCTTGCTTTTGTTTTGTGTTTTACTTTTAAGGTGGTTTTATATAAAAGTTTAAGAGCCCGCATTGTGTAGCGGTTTGAGCATTGCACCAGGGTTTGATTCCCCACTCCACCATGGAAATCCATTGAGTGACCTTTGGTGTATCGTATACTCCAAGCCCCAGAAAACCCCATGGTAGGTTTGCCATAATGTCACCATAAATTGGAAATGAATTTTGAAATGAATGAAATGCAAAAAGACACATGACAACAATAGCAGCAACGTACAAGTCTGATGCTGAATTGGCTTTTGATGCTATAAGGTACTCCAGAGAGACTATGATCTTGAAAGGCAACTAAGAACTAGATTAAATAAATAAATAAATAGTAGGAAGATTGGATGGATCGGGGATTCTGTTGGTGTACTGACTAAACTGATTGAGGTTGTTTCAGAAGTGGTACACAGGTAGACCTTCATCAGCTTACTACAAAAAAAAAAAAAAATAGCAACATTAGTGGGCTTTTCCCAACATATTTGGGGAGTGACACAAATTGGCAGTCACATCCTTGGTTTGGTTTTTGATTTCTTGTTTCAGTCAAGATTGAAGATTTTCTATGGGTATTTTTTTCATTTCGTGAAGGTTGGACTTTTAGCTACAAATAGTCTCTGTAGGGATGGAGTTGTCAAATTAATCTGGCCAAGGAGTTTCTAGATCCATTTGGATTTCAGACTGTCTTCATATAATTAACTGAATAGTCAGTCCATTCTACTGACTGTTCAGCTGAAGCTGAAGTCAACTCCTTGAAAAGGAACCTGGATTATAGCACTGGAGTTGCTTGATGTCTCTTTAACTCCCATAACTTTTCTCTCATTTTCTGTCTGTCCTGTCATTTGCTGCTGAAGTCAATTATAGCTGACAAATTACAGCAGTCTGAACAAGACTGACTGAAGATTTAAGGCAAAATACTTAAGGCAGAAGGGCTAAGGAAACTATTAAGTTAAATTAATTATGACCAAGAGGAAGAAAAGAGCAAGCTGACCTTAACTTAACCAACAAAAGGAAGAAACTCATCCCCTATGCCACGAAACGAAACTTAACTGACACCAAACAATCCAGGATAGAGGATTTATTTCCATTAGTCCTTACAATAATGGCAGAAAGTCGAGTGGTTCAGCAACCATCTTTAACAGTGAATACAGTTGAGCCAAGAACAACAAGAAGAATCAAATAGTCTTCAGATCTGGATCATTTAATGAAGGAAAAGTTGTCCTCTGATACAGTAGCTTCACTCAGATCTAAAATACTGATGAATGACTTCAGTTACATTGATAGAGACCTACAATGATCTGATCCATTTGATTCAAGATAACCTAACACATAACGCAATTCTTGGGAGGGCCAAATAAAACCTCTAATCTGGGCAAATCCTGGTTTGATAAGGAATGCTTGCACAAGAAAAACTCTCTTAGATCTGCCCTTATCAAGTACGGAAGGCAAACAGTCCCTTATATCCCATAAAAAGAGGCAATTTAACCATGAGTCTTGATCTTTATTGCTAAATGCATCTCTTCACAACTCAAAATCATTCTGGGAGCTTGTATCTGGAGCTTTAGGCTCCTGATCTCAAGCCCCCAGATATGATATTCCAGCTATGGTGTGGGAAAACCACTTCAGAGGGATTTTTGCTGAGGTCACTGATTCTGCAACTACTTCTGATAAGACTATATACCACGAATGGCCCCACCCTTGGGAACCCATACCTATTGATGAAGTTATTGAACTAATTTCCCAACTAAAAAATGGAAAGGCTCCTGGAAAGTCCCAGCTGAACTTATTAAAACCAACAGCCACTGGCGGGCATCTTTGTTAGCGGCTTTATTAACACAGATAAACAACTCCTGGATGATACCAAATGGCTGGAACCAAGCAATTGTAGTTCCTACTTATAAAAAAGGCCAAGTTAAAGAACCTGTAAACTATAGACCAATAAGTTTGCTGTCCCTAATGGGCAGACTCTATGCTTGCTTTCTTTCTTCCAAATTAACCCTCTTTCTAGAGTAGAATAATATTCTTTTTGAGGTTTAAGCAGCCTTCACAGAAAACCATTCTACCAATGACCACTGTTTAGTATTAGCCCATCTTGCAGAGAAGTACTCAAGACCCATGTATGGCAAGCTCTTTGTAACGTTTATGGATCTGAAGGCTGCATTTGATTCTGTCCCAAGGCATAAGTTATGGAATAAACTGGAGTCTATCGATAGACAGTAGACTCCTCATCCTAATTAAGGCACTTTATAATAATAGCCAACTACATGTTAGATACAGTCCTCAGGGATGTCTCTCTGAAACCCTACCTATGTTGAAGGGAGTGAGACAGGGGTGTATCGTCGCACCAACCTTACTCAATCTATACCTGAATGACCTTGAGGCAGACTTGATGGATAAAAATGGTCATCTGCCCAGATTAGGCAACAGGAACATCCCAGTCCTACTTTATGCAGATGACACAGTGATTCTTTCTAGATCTAGACCAGGGTTCAAACACCCGTTAGGAAAATACTCGAATTACTGCGCTAGGAATGAACTTGAAATCAATGCTGCAAAGTCAAAAATTTTGGTCTTTGAATGCAAATCAACACAGTTGGACTATAAATGATTGTACCCTGGAACAAGTTAAAAGCTTCAAATATATCAGGCTTGTATTCCATCACAATGTTTCCTGGAGCCCCACAGATCATTAGCATACGGTGATTCTCTAGACTGTGAAACAGCTATTCTAAGGTTTTTCCACACAAAAGGGAATCAATTTGTTCTTTTCACTATAAAGGTGTTTAATACAAAGATTACATCCAAATTGCTGTATGCAGTGGCCATCTGGATTGAAGCTATTAACTTTGAACTAGATCACTTTCAAGCAAAATTCCTCACTGAACTCCTCTATACTCCTAGCTGTGTCCCCAACTCAGTCCTATTACTGAAAACAGGAGAAGCTCTCTCTTACAAGGGCCTAGATGCTAGCGTTCAAACATTGCCTTAAAGGGTTTGTTTTTAAGTGTGGCAAAGTTCTAGTAGGCCACCTTCCATTGGATAACTATGTCAGCAGGTCGTCTAAGTACATAGCCCCAAAACAGTCACTATTGGCCTCTCTCCATCCTTGCTCCTTAACTTGGTTCATGAGATAGCACTAAAATCTATTAAGCAAAGACTATGGGATATCGCTTTCTGCAATTTTTGGGCAAATTCCATATCATCCTGCTCACCCGGTGATTTAAATATTCAGTATGTGGGATCCTTCCATTAGGCTACTTATTTAAATAAATTGACTGTGCCAAACTATCACATATTATTCACTAAGGCCAGATGCAATGCTTTTCCCTCAGAATTAGTTTTTGGCAGATTTGTTGGGTTGCCCACTTCATCAAGGCTTTGTCTTTGTGGGTCACAAGATGTTGAATCAATGTCGCATATTTTGTTATCTTGTATTTTTTATAGTCAGAGTCACCATCATTTGATCTCTCCCGGCTGTATGTCAGGCCGTTCAGAAAAATTCTATGTAAAAGTCCTGTTGGAGGACATATGTCCAAATGTAATCCTATCACAACTGCTAAATTTCTGTCATCATTTATTAAGATCAGAGAGAGAGAAGTATCAAAACTATGTTGGAATACTGGCAATGCACTTTAAGAACAATCCAATTCTATTGTTTTAATGAGATGGAATTAATGAATGCCTATTTATATTTTACCTAATAATCCATATTGTCTATGATTTTAATTTACTTCATGTATTTTTATACTATTTTATACATCTATGTCCTATTTTATGCTTTTATATTCTGTTTATAGTCTATCCTATGTATATACTATTTTTAGTAGCTGTATTTTTTCTATACCGTACCATCAGATGGCTGGCTATATTGGCTCTGTGGACCATAAAATAAAATTTGATTTGAATAGGAACCTGGCTTAGGTAGTGGTCACAATTATTCATAGACATCTCCTTGCAGTCAAAGTCATCCTTGCTGCCAAAGCTGCATTGTCACAATGGTCTCATTGGGCAATGGTTACTTAAATGGAAGAAATCCTAGACCAAATTCCCTAGAGCAGTGCCATCCCTTTCTGACAACCAGCATCCCATGTTCAAAGGAGGGAGACCACATCTTGTTCAGCCTACAGGCCTCTGGTGGATCAGACATAACACTTACATCCCAATAGTGACTTTGAATGTAGCTTTGCAGCCCACCTTGACAGAACAACTGGAATGCTTCCCTTTGATGCATTTAAGTCCACCTTTAGTCAAAGAAAAGTATTTCATAGTAAGCATGCTCAGAATTGGTCTGCACAGCTCCTTTTTCACATTTATATACACTGCTCTCCACACACCTGTGTGGACATAGGTTCTGTTGCAGTCAAGGAAATTTACTTCTAAATATATATGGTTTGGACTGCTGTATAATCCTACAATCCTATGCAGGCTTGCTAGTGGCAGGTGTCAACTTTTTTACTGCCCCACCCATGTATACTTTTAAAAGCAATTGATAATGCTTCAAAAATTCTCATGCTGATTTCTGCAAATGAAGACTGAAGATTGACGTGATGAAGGAGTAAGGCAGTATGTTTCCCCCCCGATTTAGTTGGCAAGATGAGTGCCACTGAATATAATGAGTCTACATTTGAATTAGCATGTGTAGGATTGTCCTTTTTTTTTCATTACTAATGTTTATTACATCTGGGAAAGAACACGTGAGTGAAATGTTAGCCTCATGATCCTTTCTGTACCTTGAGTGCATCATGATACAGAAATACAGGTGTCTAGAAATCCATGATTTTTTTAAAACTACAACTGTCCTCTTAATTGCCAACCATAGTTCAAGGTCTGTTATAATGTTCGGTGATACTAGATGAAGATATGCAATCCTGTTGTGCAACATAAATAAATTGCCAGCTAAAGAGGATGAGCAGCTCTGATTACATCCACCTTCAATTCAATTATTTCAGAGGTAAGCCTTCATTTTGATTTTAATATTTCCACTGAATATTATTTGCACAGCAAAACAACAACAAAAAGCATTTCAAGTTATTTATTTAGATCTTGAGAAAAGAATTATGGAGGAAGGAAAACATGTTTTCCCAAAATGTTGGAAGCAGGGCATCATCCAACAGAAATACACATTTTTATTTTTTAAAGATTACTTAAAAGGGGCAGGAACCCGAGAAGGGATAATTTTATAGCCCAGGACTTCACCATAGGGAAACACCATCTTGTCACATTAAATTGGTATGATCCACACATATCATGGATTTTCAGCTATGGCAGAATTTATCAATTCCTTTTTTTTTTTTTTGAGATAACTTTTCAAAGTAGGTTTCTTAAGCAGAGTTATTCAAAAATTCACTTGTGTGTATAGTTTGTTAATTGTTTAAAATGGATAATGATACACCTAGCTTATAAAATGCTTTGTTTGTTAGGAAGTAAAAAGACCTCTGAGGTATGAAGCAGGATTGCAGAGTGAGATTAATGCTGCTGATGTGGGTGAAATGTTTTGTCATTACATCTTTATGTCGCGCTTTACCTCAGCATTTGTCCTGTACTGTTGTCCCCATTCACTAAAATATTTGTGTTTAGGAAGTTGAATGGGCTAAAAGTGCTTCCAAATTGACAGCTCCTGGTGTTATCAGTCGAAAGACATTATGAAATTATTCCAGTCTTTCACTTTTTAACGGGTTCTATTTAATGGGACAACAACAAGACTGATGGGTCAAAAGCAGGGCTCCTGTAAAATCTTATGAATGAGACAAAATAGTTACCAGTAAATAAAAGTATGAGTTGTTATGGATGATAGTCCAATTGTCAGAGGAAAACATGATTATATAGCCCATTTATCATATCAGTCAGTGCCCCCGCCTGCCAAATCTTAACATTTTACAGTTGAGAGTCAGAAAAGCCTTTACACGAGGACTCCATAAGATGTAACCCTCAGCATTTATTGATGTTCATTATAAGAAAATTCTGTTTCAAAACCGCGTGTTTTCTGGCGAGCACAAGCTAATCAGACTGCCAGTTGCAGCCAATGAAATGGAAAGTTACTCATGTCCTGTTTTTATGCCATTCCTTTTTAAAGACGGCCTCAGGTGGGCTCTGCTTTCCTGCTTCCTAAATTCCATGCCAGCTAGATCACGAACTGGCCACGAACTTCTTTATGGCTGTTGTTACTGGAGCAAAGGCTCATCCAGGCCATAGAATCATAGAAATGCAGAGTTAGAAGAGACCCCAGGGGCCATCCAGTCCAACCCCCTGCCATGCAGGAACACCCTCAAAGCACTCTGGACAGATGGCCATCCAGCCTCTGCTTAACAACCTCCAAGGAAGGAGACTCCACTACACTCCGAGGCAGCAGATTCCACTGCCGGACAGCCCTGACCATCAGGAAGTTCTTCCTGAGGTTCAGGTGGAATCTGCTTTCCTGCAGCTTGAATCCATTGCTCCTTGTCCTGGTCTCTGGAGCAGCAGAAAACAAGCCCTCTCCTTCCTCTACGTGGCATCCCTTCAAATATTTAAACATGGCTATCATGTCCCCTCTTAACCTCCTCTTCTGCAGACTAAACATACCCAGCTCTCTCAGTCTATCCTCATAGGGCATGGCTTCCAAGCTTCCATACCCGCGCTAGCCTGTTATAGCGCTATTATTCCACTTTCAACCTCCTATGGAATGAGGCCCCTTCCTGAACTGCAACCCCCAGGATTCCACAGGAGGTTGAAAGCGGAATAACAGCGCTATGGAAACGGCCCCAGAAGTGCCCCGGGTTCCACGTTCAGCCAGCCGCCTGATAAGGCTGCGGTTCTGGGTTCACCTCAGGGGCAATTTCCAGAAAGACGGCTGTCTTTGTTCGGCGTGGGAGAAGGGAAAAGGGCGGCTGGGCAGGCAGTTCCCTCTCCACACGCCTTCCGGGGCAACGGGTCCCCTGGGATCCAACCCCGGGGTCGGGGAGGGGGCCCGGAGAGCTCACGCGGCCTCCCAGCTTCTGAGAGCGGTACTCCAGCGGGAGGAGCAGGAGTGAGGAAGGATTACTGCCTCGCCGCCCTTGGCTGGGCGGTTCTCCATCAGCGAGCCCAGGGGCAACCAGAGCTGGGGGTCCCCCCTCTCGTCTCCCTCGCAGGCAGCGATGACGCCCCCGCTCCGACTCCGGCCACGGCCGGCACTTCTTCGACCCCAAGGTGGCGACGCGCCTCCGTTCTGCGCCAATGGGAGGCCGCGGCGGGGCCAGTCCGGGGCCGGATAGGGCAGGCGAGCTCTCCGCCCGTCGCCCTGGGCGTATGCGGGGCGTAGGTGTGCTGATGCGACGCGCCGGCCAGCCAGCCAACCCGGGCGGAGCTTCCCCGCCTTAAGGCAGCCGTCCCGTCCGGCCGCCAGGGAAAGCCGGCAAAGGGGAAACTCCGCGTGGCGTTGCACCAGCCGTGCCGCCGCCTCCAGTCCGCCGCCGCCGCGCTTCTCGGGGAGAAGGAAGGAAGGAAGGAAGGAAGGGCGGCAGCCGCCGCCTCCGTCTCCGCCGCCGCAGTTACGATGGAAAGCGGGCAGGGGCCGCGCTCGCCTTTCCTGCCGCCCTTCCGGCACTTCGCCACGCAGGCCATCCACGCGGGGCAGGAGGCCGAGCAGTGGCGGTCCCTGGCCGTGGTGCCGCCCATCTCGCTCGCGACCACGTTCAAGCAGCAGGCGCCGGGGCAGCACAGCGTGAGTGCGGGGAGGGGGCGGCGGGGCAGAGCGGGGGCTCGTTCCTCTTCCTGTGCCTCCTCCCTCTCACACGTGGCTTCACGGGGGCCCTTAAACCGGGCCATTTCCGCACTGGACTGTTATAGCGCTATTATTCCGCTTTCAACGTCCTGTGGAATCCCGGGGTTTGTAGTTGAGGGAGGGGGTCAAAGGGATTCTGGGGTTTGTAGCCAAAGAGCTCTCTGGCTGAGAATTCAAATCCCCCCTCCCAAACTGCAAACCCCAAGATTCCATAGGATGTTGAAAGTGGAACAATAGCGCTATAACAGCGCGGTGCGGAAAGGCCCTATGTTTCATTCATTAAAATAATCCCAGTGGAATCGAATCCCGTAGAAAGACTTGTAATCCGTTTGGGCGGAAGAGCAGTGGTCTGATGCAATAGTCAGGACAGTGATTGATAAGATTGACTCTGAGGTAGGGATGGAAATCATGCAGTTCCTCCCCATGGACCCTCCATAGGCCCCCAGGTTCCAGTTTGGTAAAAAAAATTATTTTGGCCAGACCTTGCCTGTAGGGGTTTGTGATTTTACCGCTAAGAATTCTTAGGAGGAGCTGGTACCCTGGCATTCTCAGACCCAAACAAGATAATTCTGTATTTTGGTGCCCCCCCACCCCCATAGCAATTCTGGGCATATCTCTGATAAAGAGTGGAGTTGTGGAGTGGGGGAGAAATTGGCCCTTTTCCTTCTGTCTTGGACCTCCTGCCTGGTCTCCCCTGCCTGCTTCCCTTCAAGTTGCCATAGCTGTTTCCTGAAAAATAACAAAGACATGAAATGTAGCCATTGGGTATCCTAAAGGCACCAGATCCCATCTGTTCTTGGAAGCAAAGCAGGGTCAACATTGGTTAGTACTTGGATGAGAGACTGCAGACGAATACCAGGAACTGTAGACTATATTTCAGAGGAAGGAACTGGCAAAACCACTGCTGAGTATTCCTTGCCTAAGAAAACCCTATGAAATCCAGGGGGTCACCAGAAATCACCGGGTGACTTGAAGGCATGTATGAGTACACACACATTCATAGGAAACACATGCAGGCATTTGATTTATCACATACTTTGACCCCAAAACTGCAAAGATGCCCCAAAGACAACAGCTAACTCAAGAGTCATGAATACAGGAAGTCATTTAGGAGTTCAAAAGACTGGCTGATTTCCTTCAAGGAAGCAGAGAGACAGTCTTCCGGTATAAAACTTTATAAAGTTTTATAAAGTCCAGATTTTCTGAACTGGATGCCATTTCCTTGTTACTAATGGTTGCTGATGATGTAAGCTTGGAGTGGGGTGGGGTCGATGGGATGGGTTGGGGTTGGGCTACCAATGGTTAGCATTACGGGGAATCTAGATGGTGACTCTTCCAGATTTTTGTATGCTTCTTATTGTTCTCCCTGTCATTAAGAACTCTTTTCACATTAGTGATTCTACTTTAACGACCATGGTATCATCCTGTGGAACCCTGGGAGTTGTAGTTTGGTGAGACATTAGTACTTTCTGGGTGAACATTTTAAGTTTTCCTTCCGAAACTATAAATCTTTGGATTTCATAGGGTGTTGCCATGTCAGTTAGAGTGGAACCACTATAAGTTTGTAGCATGAAAGGTTGTTGCCATGCAGCATATGTTAAAAAGGCATAGTGTAGCTTAAGATTACTTTTTCCTTATATTCAAACAAGTAAACAGACTCATCTGAGTCTCTTCCTTCCTCCAAGCTGGTTTTTATTTCAGAATTCACCCTCACACCCTCCAATGAAGATCCCCATTCTCTCTTTTTAGCTATTTGGGGTGTATGCACACATGATAGCTCCAGTCTGGGCTTGGGCTCCATATGCATTCATGAATACATATTTAAAAAAATGTTCTAACTGCACATTATACATATGTGGTATGTAGACTAGTCCTCAACTTTCAATGCAAGTGCCATGCCAGGTTTTTATGTTGGAATTTGCTGAGCATTTGTATATGTGTGTAAAAGCAATTTCTAATTTTTGTTTGAACAAATAAAAAAGTTCCAACTGTCCATAACAAGATTTGTGTGCATCTAACTCCAAAACATTCAGTGTTGGTTTTCTGGATTATCATTATAGATCCGAGTACCTCTAAGCTTAGAAGGAAATGCTCTGTCATTTTAACTCAGCAGATTCTAATGAGCAGGACAAAAGAAACTTGTCTTCCTGCCTTGTCCATTGCATGATACAACACAATATGAAAATTGCATAAGCAACTTGGCAGCTCTCCAAACTGTAACATGACTGATTACATATTTCGACCTGGAAGAAGTACCTGTGTTTTAAATACCATGAAACTTCACATTCAGTGAAACCTACTGGGGCTTTCGATGAAAGCTACAATAGATCTAATGCTTCTGTGGTGCTAGAAGAAACTCTGTTTTGCAGCAATGGAGTCAGAAAGTTGCTTCTCTGTTAATATTCTGTAGGATAGTTAATACTTTACTAGTTAATGAGTGGACTGTACCCAGGCAGATATAAGATAAAAAACTAGAAAGAACTTTGTTCCATGACATGTTTTAATAAATAGTCTATACAGAATAAATTGTTCCAAGAGAAAGATGAAGCGTTCTTCTGATGCCCCAAGGCGAATTGACTTTGTTCTCAAATTGGTCATGTTTGTAGCAGATCTAGAGAAAGCTGTAAATAATTAAACATCTGAGCGACTGTAGGCTTTGACACAACCAAGCAACCCAGATGCATGTGTCAGGGGTTCTTTGGAATATTTGCAGCAATAGATCTCATGGGCAAAAAAAGTGATCTGGCTGTGGGTTTGTTTTTAATTGAATAAGGTTATTATTTGTTTTGGCTGCACTGAAGTTTATCTGCAATTGTCATACCCTCCAACTGAATGAATTGCCTCTCTGACAAGTCTCTAGGAGAGAAAATTTGCCATTTAAATACGTTGCATGTGCTGTTCGGTGTTTTAAAACTTCGAACCAGCAGCAGAGGTTCACCGATTTCTGATTCTTTCATTCTTTTTGTCAGAAGTGGAGGTTCACACATTTTTTGACTATCCATGTCATTCTTGGAGGGTCTCAAGCAGAAAACTGGCACCTAGACCAGACACACTTGTCCACCTCAGTCTAAATCAGGTGTGGATAATTTGTGGAAGCCAATATAGCTTAGTGGTTTGAGGGTTGGACTAGAACTCTTGAGAGACTACAGTTTGAATCCCCTCTCAGTTGTTACCAGTGTATTTTATTCTCTGGATAGGTAGGCAAAGTAGTGGAATAGCCCTTGTGTGAATCTCTGTCTCCTCTGAGTCTCTTCATTGCTTCTAATCTCTTTGACCCCAGTAGTTGCTCTCCTACTTCTCTTTATCCTGGCAGTGTTTTTCTACTCCAGACATTCCAAATGTGAGTGCTTTTTATATTCTGCTATTAGGCTCATTCTGCTAGGCAAGCTGTTCTTCTGAATACCAAATATATAGCCTGTGCTGCTGGCAAGCCTGCGTGGAATTTGTCTTGGACTGGGAAGGAGGAAAACTCTTCCTTTCTAATTATCTTTTGATTTAATTCGAACTGCCTCCTGCTAATATGGAAATGAAGGCCTGGAGAAAACTTATGTGATCGCCTATGAAGCATGTTAATGTTGTGTGTATGTATTTGTCATTCTCAGTCAGTATTGGATTTCTTGTTATGTGTATAGTATTGACTTGTGCAAAACTGACCTGATCCTGAAAGCTTTAAAAAAAAAAGTCTGCTGCTACACTAACTCCTAATAGAACAGAGTAGTGACTCCACTGGAATAAAGCATTCCTAGTTTGCAAAAATTATTCTGTTTTCATTACTTGGGTTCTCATGTTATGCTGGTAATAAAAGCAAAATGGGTAGAAATAGAGTATGTGGAAACATAGGCCATTTCCGCACTAGACTGTTATAGTGCTATTATTCCACTTTCCACATCCTATGGAATCCTGGGGTTTGCAGTTT
>CAOLHI010006190.1:0-39801 GCA_948474755.1 Ctenosaura bakeri
CTACCCCCAAAATGGGTTCTGCACATTGGATCACTCCTTTAAAGTTCAGACTAAAGCCCAGAGCAAATTCACTGACCTACCACCACTAAGCTGGCACTTTTTTTACCTTTTTACTCCAATATGCCCTTTCCCCTCTGCTGATCTGTCTAGGGTAGTCATTCATATGTCATATGTCACATGGAGGGGGGACACATGTAACTTAACAAAGAGAAAAAAGAAATTGTGCATCTGGTCAGTCACGGATGGTGGTTCCCAAGTTGGTGGGGCAGTGAATCCTTGCCAGGTTTTCACTAATGTTAGAGGAGCTATCCTAGGTCCTGGACCAATTTGGAAGCCATTTAAACTCTAATACTTTGGAGAACTCCTTGAAATCCTAGTGTAAAACCTACAGTGGATTCACTGTCCCCATGAAAGGGATCTAGGAGTCTTGGTGGACCACAAGCTGAGCATGATGCAGCAGCCAAGAAAGCCAATGCAATTCTTGGTTGCATGAATAGGAGTATGGTGTCTAGATTGAGGGAGGCAATGGTACCACTCTGTTCTGCTTTGGTTAGACCTCATCTGCCCTGTGAGGAGTGGTTTAGGGAGCTGGATATGTTTAGCCTGCAGAAGAGAAGGTTAAGAGCAGACATGATAGCCATGTTTAAATATTTGAAGGGATGTCATGTTGAGGAGGGAGTGGGCTTGTTTTCTGCTGCTCCAGAGACTAGGACAAGGAGCAATGGATTCAAACTGCAAGAGATTCCACTTAAAGCTCAGGAAGAACTTCCTGATGGTTGGAGCTGTTCGTCAGTGGCATATGCTGCCTCAGAGTGTGGTGGAGTGTCCCTCTCTGGAGGTTTTTAAGCAGAGACTAGATGACCATCCGTTGGGAGTGCTTTGATGTGGGTGGGTTCTTGCATGGCAGGGGGTTGGAGTGGATGGCCCCTGGGGTCTCTTCCAACTCTGTGATTCTGCTGTGGAAACCCACTGGGTGACCTTGGGTACATCACATACACTCAGTCACAGAAAACCTTGTGAGAGGCTTGCCTTAGGGTCTCCACAAGTTGGAAATGACTTGAAGGCACACAACAACAACCTGTATGCATGCATTCACATTTATAATACCAACCACTATAATTTAAATAGAAAGACAACAGATCCGCCCTTAGTAAAGATGATTGTAGTCAGCTGCCCTAGGTGGTTGCTCAGTTTGCTGCCCCAGGGCCAGCTGTGCATGGAAAAATTTCAAGGACCTTCCTTTCCCTTCTAATGGGTCTTTAACTTTAAATTAGGGCCTTTCCACACTACAGTGTTATAGTGCTGTTATTCCATTTTCAACATCCTGTGGAATTCTGTGGTTTGTAGTTTCATGAGGCCAAAGCGCTCTCTGGCTGAGAATTCTAAAGGCCCCTGTTGAAACTGCAAACCCCAGGATTCCCTAGGATGTTGAAAGTGGAATAATGGCACTATAACACTGTAGTGCAGAAAGGCCCTTAGACTTATATGGTACAGTCCTCCAAACACAGAATGATTTTCAATAGAGGGCTGCCTTCTGAAGTCTGTCCTCTGGTAAGTAAAACACATGGCCACCCTAGAAATTACAAAGCAGTAAAAGCTGAGAATAAGTAAAACCTGACAAAACGTTGAAGAGGCAGGCTTGTGTAGTGGTTAGCAAGTTGGACTGGAACCTGAGAGATCCAAGTTCAAGTCCACCCAATACTAATATAATTCACTGGGTGACTTAGGGTCAGTCACTTTCTCTCAGCTCAACCTACCAAGAGATACTTGTACCAAGTCACAAGGAACATTGCCACTTACAACTGATTCCTTTTAGAGTGATGGGTATATAATGGAGCCCTGGTGGTACAGTGGTTAAATGCCAGTACTGCAAGCCACAAGGTTGTGAGTTCGATCCTGCCAGTATCCAAGGTTGACTCAGCCTTCCATCCTTTCGCAGGTCAGTAAAATGAGTACCCAGCTTGTTGGGGGCATGTATAAGAAATGTATTGAAATACATGCTATTTGTAAGTTGTTTGCCGCCTCGATCCATATGGAGAGGCGGGATAAAATAAATAATAGTAACAACAACAACAACAACAAATTTTCATTTTAAAAGTAGTATTAGTATAGGCAGTAACAGCTTCAGAACATAGAAGTAATGGAAAAGTAACAAGCAACGCTTTAATAACTTAACTTATTCTATCACTATAATGCATAATAGGGACAGGTTATTTTTTTAATACTGCAATGACATTGGAAAAAAATTACTTTTGAAAAGTAACATTCTGGGCTCTGGGCCCACCTCATAGGGTTGTTGTGAGGACTGAGCTGGGAGGAAGAGAGCCAACATATATGCTGTCTTGAGCTCACTGGAGAAAAAGCAGCAGATATATGAAGTAAATCAGACAAAGTAAGTGAATCTACAAAAGTTTATGCTACAAACATCTTTCTCTCTGTTAGTCTCAAAGATCCCTTTCAAGGAGATAAATGCATCTAATATATAAATAAATGAGACCAGTGTGGTGATTCCACTACTTGATTAAAATTCAAAATACTGGTGCTGCAGGAAATTTAAAGACAATAATTTCTTTATTCATTTGACACCAACTCATCTATCAGGTGATATTCAAAGAAAATTTCCCTGCCAAAAAAATTGCTTGCTTATCATACAGTTACAGAATCATAGTTTTCTAGGTTTTCGATTTACCATCTCCTCATAAAACATCCTTCATCTTTAACAATACTGGCAAAAGAACCCAACTTCTTCCTAATAATTCCAAGCAAAACCAATATTTCAATTCAGTGGGCAAAATAATCATAGAGGAAAAGATTCACCTGCTGGAATGCCAGCTTCCATACAACTATTAAAGATACAGGAGTCTTGTCTTTACAGCTTCACTAGCAATTTGTTCTGCCTTTTGCACTGGAGCTATGATCCTGTAATGCAATACTGTTCATGAATTTTGGACATTACAGCAGGAGCAAGGGTTGCACCGGGATGTTTTCCCCAAGGATGGAAATCATGCTGCCCATCAGATGTTGTTGAACCACAACTCCCAGCATTTCTCTCCATTTACTATGCTGGCTAGGCTTTCTGAGTGTTGCATTACAACAACATCTGGGGGGCTACACAGTTACCATCCTTGACCTAGCTTTCCCCAGAATATCACCAGATGTAGATATAGGTGCTTTCTCTGTGTGGAGGAAACTACTCAGCACGGTTGGGATGTAACGATGTCTGAGATTTATGCTAAGAAATAAAGCGGGCTTCTTATTCTTATACTGGGACTGAGTGCAGTTTGCAAAAGCTAAAACAAGCACATATCCTCCAGCATTTCACAGATGGAAACTGGAACAGGCATGGCAAGCAATATTAGAGTATGCTCAAGAGTGCAGACGTTATTAAGGCAGAAGAATACACAAGCTAGGAGACCCTGAAGCAGTTTGCTTTTGCTTGAGCCCACTGGGAAGGGCAAGATTCTACCGCTTTCTTTCCTGCCCTGTCACTCAGACAATTGAGTGCAAATTACTTTTGCACTTTGAATTCAATTTGCAGCAACTAAAATAAGCTGAGGCCAAAGTGGGAGGAGAAGGAAAAACTGGGACACTTTAAAAGCAGCTGAAAAAGTGGGAATGTCAGGGGATTAATCAGGACTATCACAGCCAACTGGGACAGTTGAAGAGTATACAAACACAGTGGAAACACAAAGTCATGAATAAATGCATTAAAAATGCAATTAAATTACCCATAGAATTAAAGTTAATGCTGTGTGTTTATGGCTATAAAACAGGAATAACTGCTCAGTGTACTCATAGTAAGGTTAAAAGGAGGTACATTTATTGTTTCAGGATATCTATTAAAAGATGTGTGCATCAGAGGAAGCGGAGCACAAAAGAGTGTGCTAAAATAAATCAGAGGTAGGACTCCACCAGACGCTAGTCTCCTCCCCTTCTTTTTATAGTGAAACAGAAGTAACACATCTATCTCTTAGAAAATTGCATTCAAAGATGTTCCAGAGTCCTTAGGACTGGTTTGGGAAGCCTCTACATTTGTGTTTTTCCATGTGTCCAAGTCAACTCAAGCTGCCCTTATAAAGACTCCATGTCCTGCCTGCCGTTCTAAATGAGAGGGGGAATAAATCAGGAAGTGACTTCAGAGAAGCAAGCAAGGAAGAAAAACCTAAGCATAGCAATCTGTATATAGATCCAAGGGCGAAAAAAGCAAGAGAAGAAAATGCTTGCAGCTCCCTACCTGCCTATTTCTCTCCCCCCGCTGCATGCCACCTCCAGTTCAAGTTACTTGCTACGTTGGCACATTTACTCCCCATTATAGGGTGGAGATGGTTGTCAAAGGAATACAGTTCAGCTTAGCCATAGCAGGTCTAGTTTTAACTCTGCAACCTTACAATTTTAAACAGAATCTTTTTCTTCTGGGAGCGAAGCATCTGTGGTCCTCTAGATGTTGCTGAACTACCACTCCCATCATCCCCCATCACCAGTCAGACTGGCTGGTCCTGATGGGAGGCTGAGTTCAACATCTGGCAATCCAAAGTTTCCCCAGGACCACTCTAAAGCGTCCAACTGCTTTGATAATAAAGTCTGTTGTGAATACGAACTAAATCAACATAATTTTTAATAAATAAATAAAATAAGCTTCAGGAGAATTTTCTTGAAGGTTTGTTGTTTATTTGTGTCTTATCTTATCTTTTGCTTTTTCAAGCCCAGTTCAGCTTTTTCTTTTTCTTTTTTAATGCATATTACAGCTTAGGTGCCTCAGGACAACAGCCTATCGAATAGTTGCAAAGAGAAGTTTTCTAAGGTTTTGGCTATACCACAAATTGCTTTGCAAGCAGAAAGTTGCCAGACTGTGTAACCACAGAAAGGAACAGGCTTTTAGCCAAACAAACCTTTGCACCACACTCCTGCAGTGTCAGCCTTCTCCTCCACACATTACCACTCCTACCCACAATTCAGTACATGCGATAAACTTGGCTTTGAAACTAAGGATTCAAAATGTGGAACATGCAGGTGTACAGGATACAGGACTATATAAGTAAGATTAGGAAATCATGGTGGACTTTCAAATATTGTTGGACTGTAACTTGCAGCAGCTCTAGCCAGCATAGCAAATGGTAAGGGATGTTGAGACAATGGTCCTTTCCGCAAGTGGGAAAGGAACCGCACAAAAATAGGACTCACCGGATTTCTTCAGCGTCCGGACGAGTCCGTTGCTCTGCACTGCTCCAGCATCCAAAATGACGGCTTCCAGTTGGTGGAGGCTCTCCACCAACTGGAGAAGCTCACCAGCCTAAAGCCCACCCCCGGCAAATCTGCATGCATGCACTAGTGCACGCCTGCAAATCTGCACCGGAGCACGGCGACAGAGCAACACGAGGTCGCGCACTCCGTGCTTTTTAAAAACCTCTTAAAAGAGGTTTTTAAAAAGCACGCTGCGCAACCAGTTCCAGTTGCTCCGGAGTGGACTGAGGTGCGGAACTACGAAAAGTAGTCCACCCCAGTCCACTCCACAGTGCAGAAGACCTCCGTTGGAGGTCACTCTGCACTGTTTTAATAGGCCGGTGTAGAAAGGGCCTTAGAGTCCTGCATGTTCTCCTACTGTCTCAACCTGGCAAAGACAAATCTCCTATCATTCTTTTGCTTTTCAAATGTCCCAATTTTTCTTTCTTATTCTCCCTTCATTGTCAGCTTACTCCAATTGCTGCCAATTGAGTTTAAAGTGCAAAAGTCATTTAAGCTCCATTAACTCAATTGGAGAAAAGGAGAGCAGGGGTGGAATCTTGGCTTTCCCTGTAGACTCTGGTAAAAGCAAACAGCTGCCCCCTTTCTTAGCATGTGTGTTCTTCCTAATCAATAACTTGTTGCCATCTTGATCATTCTCTGATACTGCCTGGCCATACATGCGTGACCCAGCTTTCATCTGTGAAATGTTGGAGGGCATGGTCCAGCAACATCTGGAGATCCACATAATTCCCACACGAGCTGCCAGTGGACAATACCTACCTTTTCTTTCTCCCACCTCGACAGATACAAGGTCTTGCTTTCTCTTTTGTGGTATTCTAATAATCTGTTCTCACACCCTCCTGAAATATGCAGTAAGTTGTAAATAAGTGCTTCTGCAGCCAGCTCTGAAGCTCACGAGCAACCTCTGGTGGACATTTAATGCTTAGGCCGTCAACAATCTTATGTGTAATTAATCTTTGCATTCATTCTAAGGCAATCCTCCTGCTCGAAACAAGGCTCCAAATGTGGAATGTTGGTAGGTCAGTATATATTTGCTCTCTTCAGGACTTCTGCCAAATTTTATCAGCTTGAAGGAAGAAGAGGAGGGGATTGTTAAAAGTGGAAGTAAAGAGGTTATTAAAATACACCTTATATGCCAGCATGGTGTGGTGTTTTGACTGTTGGACTATGACTCTGGAGACCAGTGTTCGGATCCCCAGTTGGCCATGGAAAACCACTGGGGAACCTTGGGCAAATCGTACTCTCTCAGCCTCAAAGGAAACCAAAGGAAAAACCCCTCTGAACCAATCCTGCCAAGAAACTCCATGACAGGTTTGCTTTAGAAACAACTTGAAAGCACACAGCAGCAACAATAGCACAAGACAAAAACAGTACATTACAATTTTTCCATAAGAACTAGAGCTTAGAAAAATTCCTTTTTGAAACTACAACTCTTAGAGTGGATTGGCCATTCTAGCTGGGAAATCCAAAAGTTGTAGTCCAAAGAAGTAACTTTTTCATGGTCTATAAGGGTTGGGACATCCAAGGGGAGGAGTCTCATAGCTCAAATACTCCCTAGGAATGGCCCTTTTCCCCCTGAAAAGTCCTCTCTCACTCCTTGGGTCTCTAAACCTAAAGCCCCTTTGGATCAGATTCCGAATTTCAAGGCTGGGTCCTCTTCTCCAGTCCTCAGGGAAAGGCGAAGGAATCACAGGGCAAAAGCGCTGACTTGTAGTGTGTGTGTGTGTGTGTGTGTGTGTGTGTGTGTTTTCTTGATTTGTTAAACTTGGTGGCTTTTAATTTGAATGGCTTACTATCATGCTTCATGACATTACCAGGCTGCCCCTGTAACATCATCTTTGTAACACCACCAGAGGCCCATTCACACTACACAATTATGGTGCTATTATTCAAATTTAAACTACTATGGTTAAATGGAATTTTGAGGTTTGTAGTTTAGGGAGAGACCTATCTTTGCCAGGTTGAGACAATAGGAGAGTATGCAGGACTCTAAGTCTCAACATCCCTTACCATTTGCTATGCTGGCTAGAGCTGCTGCGAATTCTTAGTCAAAATCCTCTAGTACTTCACCAAACTACAAACTACAAGACTCTATAGGGTGAAAACATGTGAGTTAAAGTGGAACAATGACACTATAACTGTATAGTGTGCACGGGCCCCAGCCCCGCACCCCCCTCCATGATATCACAGAGAAGTCATCCCTAGTCCTCAAGTTTTGGTGCTGAAATCTCAAGACCTGGGATAGTCTTGACCTTGCAACCTCACAAGGGGTGGAGGAAGGGATTAAGAACCATCTTGGGGTCTAAAGTGTCTCACACAACACAATCACAGTGCTGAGTCAGCTGCAAATTACACTGGGAGAAGGATTTTTCTGAACTTGCCATTCTACTGTGAACTTTCGTACATTATTGTTTTTGTGTTTCAGGTGTAGAAAGACACATTTATGAACAAATCCTAGAATGGTGCTCCATGAGAATCAGTTGCATAAACAGCAGGGACATTTCTGCACTACGCTGTCTTAGTGCTATTATTCCATTTTCAACATCCTATGGAATTCTGGGGTTTGTAGTTTACTGAGGCCAATGAGCTCTCTGGCTGAGAATTCTACAGGCCCCTCCCCAAACTGCAAACCCCAGGATTCCCTAGGAGTGGAGTAATAGCACTATAACAGTGTAGTGCAGAAATGGACTAAGTTGAAGAGGGACGTATATAGTGGCCCCTCCGCTTTCACGAGGGCTCAGAGTGCAGAACCTTTGCAAAAGTGAAAAAAATGCAAATAACTCTCTCCCAAAATCCCATTCTCATTCCCTTGCCTGTTGTGCGCTGGGGCAAGCGAATGGAAGAAGAAGCTCCAAAGGAGAGAAGGAAAGGCATATGCATGCCTCCCCTCCCCATTTCCTTGCCCTTTGCCTGGGTGCTTGCCTTCTTTCTCTGCATGTGACAAAATGCAAAGAAATGGAAGAAGGAGAATGGGGGAAGCGCATGTGCACCTTGATCAAATTTGTGAAGGTCAAACCACAAATGTGGAGGGAGGACAGTACTTCTGAAAGTGCCTATCATTCAGCAATACCGCATAGCACATGCTTTGACTCAATTTGCACAGGTGGGTAAAGTATACCCCTTCAGATAATGTTGGATTGTAGTTCCTATCTGCCTTAGATAATTTTGAAGAATCCTGGTAGTCATAGTTTAACAGTATCTGGAGGATTGCACTTTGCTGATTCTAGCAATAATGGCTTGGCCTTGGCAGAAACTGTGCAGGTTGGGACGTGTGATTTTTCACCAAAACGGCCCTTTCATCAAAACAGTCTTCCATTGGTGTGAGCAGAAACCATTTGTATTAAATCAGAGGCACCATTAGATGCATCCCGTGCCAAAGATTTTAGGCTTACTCTGGGGGATCTCCAGTTAAAAGGGCTTCATTCAGAAAGGCTGAGAGCATTTGATTTTATAAAGATGGCCATTTTCCATGGTTGTCAAAGACCAATTTTGCCACATCCAAAATCTGCTGAAGTCCATTCATCCTCCCCAAGAGGAAAATATTTTTATTTTGTTTTTGTTCCTTTTTAAACAGAAAGTAACTATACATCCCACCCCAAGCAAAACCCTGTTCCTTGTTCTGAATACACCTGTCTTGTTTCTGATGAAAGAAACTGAGACTGGAGGACCTTGCACCTGGGGTGTAAAAATGGATTTGGAGCCACATAATTCACATTCTCATTATTGGGATAATGTTTGAAGACATTCTCTATTCCAGGGCCTGACAATTATGACCTCTGCCAGCAATTCCCAGCAGTCCTAGTCACCATGGCCCATGAAATGTGATTAAAGGAGCTACAATCTAAAAACAGCTCCTAATGATATTCTGCTTAAAGGTCTCCCTGTTCCAAGTCTGGCTTAAAATTTAAAGAATCCTAGGGAGGATAGCTCATCTACAGTCCAGGCACTACAGTGAAATAGTGGCACACAGGACACATGGTCGTAGTCATCCCCACTCTGTTAGACTGCTTTTCTATTTAAATTATAGTCATTGTGCATTCTCATATATACATCAGTACATGCAAATTTTGTGCAAATCTTTGGCCATTTCTGCACACGGCAAGGGAATCGCTCCCTGGATTTTCTTTGGGTCCAGTCCGATCCGGGGCAAGGAGGAACAGTGCATGATCGCAGATCCGCACTGCTCCAGCGTCCAAAATGACGGCTTCTGGTTGGTCGTGGGTCGCGACCAACTGCTCGCCAGCCTAAAGCCTGCCCTCCACACATTGCAGGCTCGCATTGGTGCAAGCCTGCGAATCTGCATTGGAGAGCAGGCACGCAATGGTGCGCACCGGCATTTTGAAAAACCTGAATAATCAAGTTTTTCAAAAACATGCTGGAGGACAACTTGAGGTCGCTCTGGAGCAGACTGAGGTGCAGATCTACGCTAAGTAGTCCAGACCCAGTCCGCTTCAAGGTGCAGACGTCCTCCGTGGAGGACACACTGCACCGTTTTTTTCAACCCGTGTGGAAATGGCCTTTGTCTGCTGGTGTGCTTTTTTTTTGTGAGTAAGTGTGCCCTTCAGGGGGCCACTGCATATTGGCCACTCTACCTGGAAGAGATCTCTGCCTAGATCAGGTTGGGAATTGCACCACCTTCCAGACAGACTGAAACTCCCAGATTTCATCAGCTATAGCAATACTAGGTAAGGATGCTGGGACCTGCAGTCCTACAACAGCTGGAGAGTTACATGATTCCCACCCCTTGCTTAGATGGATCAAGATTCTGAGTCAGTATGGTACAGTACAGTACAGTACAGTACAATACAATACAGTAATCGCTCCTTGTTTGCTAGGGTTAGGGGCACAAGACCCCTGTGAAAGTGAAACCAGATTCAATACACAAAAAATTATGATCACCACATTCAACCCACCATAGATTCCTTTCAGGCATCAGGGTTCCTTCACAAGGCAGAAGTGGGCAGCTGGTAGGGCTTACTGCCACCTCCACTGCTGCTCCATACCATTTTTAATAGGGACTTGCAAGCCTCATTCTCAGTTTCTCAGTCTCACGAGGCTTGCGGTCCCAATTAAAAATGGCATAGGGAGGCAGCAGAGGTGACAGCAAATAATCCATGGATAATCAAATCCGCAGCAGTGAAACCTGCAAGTGTGGAAGGGTGACTGTATGTTAAAGCCAATTTTGTATGTTCAAAACATGATGTTAACTGCCATCAAGTCAGTCTTGACCTATGGGGACCCTACAGATGAGTGACAGATGACAGACCTCCAACTCACTATCATCAACTGTCCTGCGGAGGTCTTGCAGATTCAGGGATGTGTCTTCCTTGACTGAGGCCATTTCCGCACAAGACTGTTATAGCGCTATGCTTCCACTTTCAACATCCTATGGAATCCTGGGGCCCCTCCCGAAACTGCAAACCCCAGGATTCCATAGGATGTTGAACGTGGAAGCATAGTGCTATAACAGTATCGTGCAGAAATGGCCCAAGTCTATCCATCTGTAATGCAGTCATCCTCTTTTCCTACTGCCTTCTGCCTTACCAGGCATTATTGTCTTTTCTGGTGAATCATGTCTTCTCATGATATGGCCAAAGTTTAGTCATCCCGGTTTCTAGGGAGAGTTTAGGCTTCATTTGTTCTAGGACCCATTCATTTGTCTTTTTAGCAGTTCGAGGTAACTGTAGAACTCTTTTCCAGCACCACATTTCAAATTAGTTGATTTTCTTCCTATCAGCTTTCTTCACCGTCCAGCTTTCACAACCACACATGGAAATTGGGAATACTGTGGCACAGACACTCCTAACTTTAATAGTCAATGATATATCACGAAGAAACAAAACCAAAACATTGATGATGATGATGATGATGATGATGATGGTGATGATGATTAATAATAATAAAATTTATTTATATCCCGCCTCTCCCGACGGATCGAGGCGGTACTACAACAGTACATTAAATACATTAAAAGCAATTAAAACACAACCCATTCTCCCCACCCACCAACCCATCTAAAAACCCCTAAAACACATTAACTATTAAAAACATTATAAAGGAATACCCCCATTGACTAATGACAGGGAACTATTGTTAACTTGTACTCTCAATGTGGTACAGTCATACTTTGGGAGGGTGATTACCAGTAACTAGTTATTTCTAGTTAGTTACTTTTAACGAATTATTTCTAACTAGTTACTTCTAAACTCTGGTGAATTACACTACTTCAGTCTTGGAGTGTCTAGGACATGAATGACTATGGCCACATCTCATATTTCCAGAGAAAAGCATATCTAATTCTCTTTTTAACCAACTTTAATACGAAAGATGGTTTCCCAATTGTCTTCTAGATTGAAGCTCAAAACTAAAGAACTGATATGCTCACATCTACCCAGATAACCTATGTGTGTACCCATGTCTGTGTTTTCCCTGCAGAAGAGGAAAGATTGCTTTTTCCTCAGCTGAATAGAAAGCTCTGGCTTGACTCTTCGGCAGCAGGAGCCAAAATTAATATTGACTTGTTGGATCAGATCACTGTCACTGTGATCCAGCATCCTGTTTCTAAAACAATGAGCAAGACGGCTTTGGTAGATTATGTCATGGTATAAAGAACATAGGCACTGCCTGTCATTTCTAACCAGCATCAGATATTCAAAGTTCTGCTGCCTTCACTCAGTTCTCTCCCTGTGTGCATGCCAGTTCTCTAGATCATTACCTTTAAATCCTTTTATATTCCAAATCTCCTCAAATTTTCCATGTGACACATCTCACCTATATACCTTTTAGAGTTCTGCAGCACCGTGAACCCTTGCAAAGTTTGATACCAGTCAAGAAAAGCAGGTATTCTCCCAATCATGAAAGAGGGCAGGAACAGGCAAAACTAAACATTATGGGAGTGTACATATAATCTACTTTGATCACTGATTCTTCAAGTCAAACAGGTACCGTAGGTGAACATGTTCCAGTATTATTTAGTATAAATTAAAAACCAGACTTCAGAGGAGAAGTATTATCTGTCTACTTGCAAAGGAGAAGTAATACCTGTTGAATTAGGGCTGTGCTGACTTTTAGGCCTAAAACAGTATTTTCAGGGTCCAGAAATGTCCAAGTCCCCCAAAACCTTCTCTCTGAGTAAATTTACATTTTTTTAATCTCATTTAGTGACCCATTGCTTTTCTAACCTTCTGCTTCTGTGCCAGTTCTCCCCATTTGTCAGGGCTTTTTTTTGTAGGAACTTCAAATGCAGCCTCATGTAGACTGCATTACAGGATGTACTCACAGAACCTCTTGCCATCATTTTTTGTTGGGAGTTAGAATTTCCCAGGGTGTTAGCCCTTTCTGGAAAATTCTATGGAAGTTAAAACTCTTAGGAAGCATGCCCAGATTTTTGTGGCTTTTCTGATCTGAACATGACTAAGAAAACAAAGACAAAGCAGGCAGTTTCAAGTTACAAACTTTAAAAAGTTTACTAATAACTATTATATTTACGTATGCATTGGGGAACCTACATCCTAACTGGCTAATGAATGGATCAGTAGTAGCTTCGTTCTTAACTCACCAGGAAGAGAAAGCAAAAGTGGAGGAGAAGAGGGCAGGGGATGAGAGAAGGGGGTCCTTTATAAGACTGGGTCAACAATCCTGGGTCACATGATCTGATAACCTGAACACCAGAAGTATTTATGATCATGCATTTAAATGGCACAAGGCAGATGGTGAGGTTTTGGCACGCAAAAGAGTAAGGAAATCCCATACTACTTATGTCCACTTGTTCTAAAAACAAGATGTGGGGATGAGGAGAGAGAATGCTGGAATTCTTCCAGCATTTTTTAGAAATCTTGATGCTTGAGGACTGGAGATGAGCAGACATTGTCCCTCTCTTCAAAAAGGCAAAAAAAGGCAAAAAAAGAAGATCAGGAAACTACAGATCTCCAAACCAGGAAAAAATTTAGAAGGAAGCCTTATCAAGTTTGCCAATGATACCAGGAGCAGCTAAAAAATTGGAAGATAGGAACAGGATTCAAAAGAACCTAAATAAACTAGAAAACCAGGCAGAAATTAATAAAATGAAATTCAATAGAGGCAAGTGCAAAATTCTACTTTTAGGCCACAAAAACCAAATGCATGCATATAGGATGAGGTATACATGGCTCTGCAGTACTGCATCTGGAAAGAACCTTGGGATTATTGTTGATCTTCAGTTGAATGTGAGTCAGCAGTATGATGCCACAGCAAAGAAAGCAAACACCATTTTACCTTACATTAATAGAAGCATAGTTTCCCGACTAAGAGAAGTAATAGTCTCACTATATTCTGTGCTGGTCAGATCTCATCTGGAGTACTGATTTCAGTTCTGGGCATCTCATTTTAAGAAGGATATAGACAAGTTAGAGTGAGTTTGCAGAAGGGCAACAAGATTGATAAGAGACATGTAGAGCAAAATGTATGATACTGCTTGATCCCTGATTGGTTGGGACTTCTCTATTCAGGTTGAAGGAGTCTGGCATGTTCAGTTTAATGAAGAGAACACAGAGGGGTGACACACTTGCATTCTTTAAATATCTCGAGGACTATCACAGAGAGGAGGGGGCAAGTTTGTTCTCTGCTGGTGCAAAAGGTAGGACAAGATCTAATCTTCTTAAGTTACAGGTGGGTGGATTTTGAGTGAACATTAGAAGAAACTTCTTGACAGAAAGAGGAGTTCAGCAATGGATCAAACTTCCTAGAGAGGGGGTGAGGGTGTCCTTCTGTGAGTGTCTTCAAAAAGAGGCTGGGGAGCCAGCAGCCGGAGATGCTTTAGCTGAAGATTCTACACTGAGCCAGGGGTATGATTTGATGGTCCATGAGACTCCTTCCGGCTTTATGATTCTGATTCTGTGATTCTTTCTTCTGAATAGAGAAGTCCCAGCCAATCAAGGATCAAGCAGTATATATTGACATCATAGCAGTACATAGTCATAATCTGATACCACAGTGGGCAAACATGGCTGAATAAAAGTGAGTGGCACTCCTAGAGTGGCATGTTGTCAGTTCTTCCTGAAAACATAAATTCCTTCCCTCATTTTTGTGTGAATCCATAAAAGATAATTAAGATGGTTTGCTAATGTGTTGCTAATGTCCTTAATACACTGTTATACATATCCCCTTGTTATCACAGTTATGCTATGTCGGGTGAGAGCACTAGATATCCTTTTGATATCAAATAATTTGGGCTTCGCTTGTCCTTTCTTTCCCACCCTACTCCACGTGTTTGCAGAGGTCCACCGGACAAGCACGTAAGGGCTGTTAATGGTTGTACATTCCAAAACCTCATTCAGGCAGGCAACTTAAGCCTCTCCGTTGCTTAGGGAAAAACCTCCCTGCAAACTGGCTTTGCTCGGCGCGTATACACAAAGCCGCATGGCCAAGAGCCGAGCCACTCCTTTATGTCGGGCCATCACCATACTGGCCAGCCTATTGTCCTCCAGCTCTAAGCCCATCATGCAAAACCTGACCTTTTCCCACTCCTTTGTCCTGCTCTAAATTCCTTTGTTCTCATTGAGCATAGCATAGCCTGTAGGTAAACTCCACCTATAAAAAGTCCCCACTTTTGGGACTTCCTCGGACTACTTTGGACTTCCATCTCGCCTTGCTGCCGGTTGTCTAAGGAAACTCCCCTCAGCCAGCCACGCTGAGCTTTCTCTCTCAGAACCCCGTCTTTCTCTCCAGGACTACGAGACCAGGTGTCATATTACCCACTCCCTTGAAACTCTCCATTTCCATTTCTTAGTTAGTTAGTATTTGTCGTGTCTTTCGTGTTGCTTGTTCTTAATAAAATCATCATTTGTTACGTTTAAAACCTTGTCTAGCCACTCTCTGACCTGACGCTGTATACATAGGGTTAAAGATCTCAGCTAAAGTTACCCTGCCTCTCGTTAGCTTAAGAGAGTGCTCGAGCTTAATTTCCCCAACTTGTGCTTTTATTTGGTTATTTGGGTGCCTCTCCCGGGACCCCCAACATACAGGGTAACACCCTGAATAACAATACACTCTGGGGGATATCCCATTTAACAATAGGCCATCACACAGGCCAAGTGTAACACATGCAAATTGTTCCCTCCCACCCAGGGACTACCGAAGTATATATACTCTGTCCCACCAGATCCTCTGAAGATGCCAGCCACAGATGCAAGCGAAACATCAGGAGAAAATGCTAATAGAACATGGCCTCAAGGTCCAGAAAACCCACAACAACCTATGGATTCCAGCCATGAAAGCCTTCAACTTTACATAATTAAGATGGCTGGTGGTGGCTGCCATATCAGGGAACAATGAAACTTTTCAAGAGCTATCCAAGGTACTGAATCCTAATCCCAAAAGCATTTCAGCACCTTGGATACCTCTTTTAACAGCAGAGTAAACCCAGAGTAGATCTACCAATGCACTGACATGAAAATATGTCCACTCATCACCACTACCACTGCAATTAAAAGCAAGGGTGTTCTTTTTCTACACTTTATGCCAGTGGTTCTTTTTCTACACTCTATGCCAGTGGTTCTTTTCTTTACCAGGGACCCCTTTTAAATATCTTTGTTGCTGCAGACCCCAGAGACTTAACTCAAAATTTCAAATCCTGAAGTACACCAAATATTGATTTAAAATTGCTCATCAAAGGCCTTAAAATTGGGGGAGAAGGAGAAATAAGTAAATGCACACTTCCCTGAGAGGTGCTGGAGGGGAAGAGAAGACTTTTCTTCTTAATGGTGGAGTGGATTGAACAGCAATGTGCAGGCCCAGCCAGCCAGCCAGCATTTCCCCTTCTCTCTTTCTCTCTCCCCTCTTTTCCAGCCATCCGGTCTATCAAAAACACTCAGGAACCCCACTTTGTTGCCTTCTTCACCAGGAGGAAAGGAGACCAAGATGGGCAAAGGAAGGAAGGTGGGAAAAGGCAAAAAAAAGCAGGGGGACTTGAAGGCAAAAGATGAGGGGGCTGAAGGAACCTCTCTATAAAAGACTGTGAGCGGACCTCCTCATTTGCATTCATAAGTGTGCACACTTTCATCTAAATCAAGTCAGGGTTTATTTTGCCAACAATGATTCGTTGTTATTACTTCCAGTGTCTTGCCAAAGGGTGGCACTTGCAGCAATACTCCCCCTTCTCATTTATCCCCACTCCTCCTTGCTATCCTTTATCAGAGTTGGCCACCATGCTGTGTTGAGGATCCCACTTGCAATGGGGCCAAATGAGTAGAAGGGCCACTGCTGATGCAGGTGCTACTTGATGCAGGCAAGACACTCAAAGTAGGAATGAGGGATCACCATTGGCAAAATAAGCCACCATCCAATTCAGACGTAAGCACATGCACTTACGAATGAAAATGAGGAGGCGCACTCGGAGTCTTTTATAGAGGGGTTGCTTCAACATTCCCTTTTTCCTTGCCTTTTTTCCCTCCCTCCCTCCCTCCTTTGTCCATCTCAGTCTCCTCTCCTGCTGGTGAAGAAGACAGAAAAGGGGGCGGGTGTTTGAGCATTTCTGGTAGTAGTATACTGGACTGCTTTCTGCTGAAAAGGAGGGGTGGGAGAGAAAGAAGAAGGCCAAACGCTAACTGGATGTCAGCTCCACTGTCACTTAGCTGCTGAGACTGCCTCTTCCCTGCAGCTGAGCAGCCACATGGCAGGAAACACACAGGTCCAGCCAACCAGACTGCCTGCCTCCTTTTGACTTGTTTCCTATCACATCACCATTCTATTGTGGAGAGGAGATGGACTAAGCACACTTTGAGTCTTTTATGGACCCCCTGTGAGGGCATCACAGACCCCTGGGTGTCCCCAGATCCCAGGTTAAGAACCACTGATCTATGTTCTAGTGGCTCTGTTTTATCCTGGAGGGATGAGCCCAGAGGTAGCGTTGACAGATTCCCATTCGACTCCTTAGCCATTGGTCTGTGGGGTCCCTCAGGGCTCTGTTCTGCCCTCCATAGTATTCCCTATCTATGTGAAACTACAGGGAGAGATCATTTGAAGGTTAGTGGTTCAGTGTCACCATTATGCTGATGACACCCAGCTCTATTTCTCCTTTCCACCAAACACTGGTTCTAAGTCAGTGTCTGGCACGAACAATCAGTGGTGTACCGACCCTTAATAGCACCCAGGGCAAGGGGGCAAGGCAAGCAGGTGACAGAAATGGGTGGGGCGAGCAGCAGGAGTGGGTGGGGTGAATGGTAGCGGACGGGGAGGAGTGAGTGGAGGTGGACGAGGTGAGCAGCAGGCAGAAGTGGGCGGGGCTAGCAGCTGGAGTGGGTTGGGTGAATGGCTGTGGGCAGGGGAGGGGAGAGTGGAGGTGGGCTGGGCAAGTGACAGGCGGAAGTGGGCAGGGTGAGTGGCAGTGGGGGTGGGCGAATGGCAGACAGAGGTGGGCGGGGCCAGCAGCGGTGGGGATAACAGGATTCTGAATGAGCTGTTTGAAGGTTATTTTGAAATAATCTATTTTTAAAAAAAGAAAAAAAATAAGCAGAAAGAAAACCCTGTCTTCTAGAATAGTGTTCCCACTTTTATAAAGGAGAATGCCTCAGACTTACCTATTAACAACATACACCAGAACTCACGATTCCACGGTTGCAGCATGTCATTGAGAAGGAGAAAGTTGATGTAAGTGACGATGGAATGAAGGCACTGGTTACACTGCCTAATGGTGATATGCGCAGGTCTCTGAACATTTCATTCAGTGCACAATGGTAGGCACTGAAGTGACTGATGTGCTACAACTCCAATGCATATTGGGGAAGTCTAATGCACATCTGGACACCAGTTAGGAAGTGCCAGAGCACAAATGGATTGCCCTATGTGCATGGGAAGAGCCCAAAGCACATTAGGAGCACATAGTGTGCATTGGAACACTCTTATCTGTGCCTGAATGCACATCTTTGAAATTTACTAACAGGATCCCTTTGCATTTCTGTAAATTAGCTACAAAATTTGTCAAGCTACAAAATACAAACCATGATGCAGAATCTCTGCCAATATTTTTGCTTGAGTGTTTTTCCCCCAAAGGGCCTGAAATAGCCTAAAGACACCAGATTCCATCTGATATTGGAAGCAAAGCAGGGTCAGCCCTGGGTAGTACTGGGATGGGAGACCACCAACAAATACCAGGTGCTGTGGACTATATTTCAAAGAAGGAACTGGCAAACCACCTCTGAGTATTCCTCGCCTTGGGCCTTTTTCACACGTGACTTTGAACGTGAAATGGCCGCGGGAGTGACGCGGAATCACAAGGACAATTCCTCATGATGTCCTCACAATCGCGCAGCATGATTGCGCATTCCTCCCACGTTCCTCCTGCATGCACCTGGCATGTGGAACCTCACAAAGCGCAATGGCCACACTTCTGCAGTACAGCCTGGGAAAGTAGCCGGCTGCTCTGTGGAAGGAAGGGGCAGAGCTATCATGCTTCCTTCCATCCAGCATGGAGCTGGTGTGGAGGGAAGCACAGGGAACATGATTCCCTCCTGGAGGAGGCTTTTTGCCGATTCCCACGTGACAGCAGCAACACCAGATAAGGTGCAAAAAGGGCCTAAGAAAACCCTATGAAATTCATGGGATTGCCATAAGTCAGTGGGCAACTTGAAGGCACATGAGCACACACACATTTTTCTGCAAACTGATGGTTGTACTCAGAATAATGACACGGGATCTCTTCTTAGCTATTTCTGAGAACAATAGCTGAGAAATACTAAGCTAAGTAAACAGTGGCCTTCCTTAAAAGCAAACTAAAGGAATGTGAGAAATTAACAGACTCAGTGGTTAAACACGTATACACACATATTGTATATATTCCCATAATTATAAAGCTGCAGTGGGGTAGAAGGAAGTTAGGTTTCCCATCTTGGTCATAGATGACTTACAACTCACTGGAGTTGGGAGAGGAAGAGAGCTGTTTTGTTAATATGATTGACTGACTTTGACCAACTACATTGAGCTGTAATTATGGGGAAACAATCAAATCTCTATGTAGAGTTTGTGGCAAACTTGTCTGACCACTTCTTTGTATTTTAGCAGGACCGGTTTGACAGCATAAGCTCCGATGAGCCACCTTTCTGCTGCTGGGTTAAAGAAACGCAAACTGGTACAGCAAGTTTGACAGAAATGCAAAAAAAATGGCTTATTGTCTGTGCAAATTTACCCACACTGCTCTTTCCTATCTCTGTTGCCTTCACTCGCTTTTTGTTTCTGTATCATGACTTGATAGAGTGAGAAAACTTGCAGGAACTGAGGAAGGGGATAAGAAAGAAAGAGAGGGAAACCAAGAAAAAGGCACACCAAACTGATGTGAGTATTTAGATGGACTTTTTTTTTTTTAACTGTTGACTTCTGTGACAGCATAACATATGGTTTGGAAGGAAGGAATGATTTGAGGATTGTGTCTGTAACAGTGAAATCACAATCAGCAAAGAGGAGATTGCAGATATGCC
The DNA here is from genome assembly GCA_948474755.1 of Ctenosaura bakeri. Lineage (NCBI taxonomy): Eukaryota > Metazoa > Chordata > Lepidosauria > Squamata > Iguanidae > Ctenosaura > Ctenosaura bakeri. Next base: position 19,692 of record CAOLHI010006190.1, read on the forward strand.
ATCTGGGTTAGGTCCTCAAAATCAAGAGCGTTTGTTTCATTATCAGAAACTGCTGGGAGATTTAAATGCATGCTATTTGCCTACATGGTTCTGGAGCAAACTGAGAGCAACCTTAGCACAGTGCCCGCATGAAATCTATTGCTCGTTGGTTTTTGCATAAGTTGACTGTTTATTGTCTGGCTGATCTCTGTTGGAAAGAAGACACTAAACCAGGTGGACTTTGCTCTCACCCTGCAAGGCCGTTTTTCTGCTCATATCTTTAATATATGTTTGGAAAGGTAAATATTGCCTGCTTCTGCAGCCTGCCTTCAGTTGCATTTTTAAAGCAATCTTCCCCTTGTGCAGATAGAAGAGTTGGCAGAGTTTTCACCACTGCTGGGAAATGAAATCTGTGAGATGCAAAAGGCTGCATACTAGAAGGTGGTGCCAAGAAACAGAGCATGAAAAATATAGATTTTGTTTCCATCTGCAAGTCCTAGAATGCCTTCAACCAGCATGAGCACTGGCCATGCAGGATGGTGGACTCCTGGGAGTGGTAGTTCCAAAAAAGCAACTTTTCTAAACTATCCTCCCCCCACAACCATAATTGCACAATCTACTTTCTGTTGGTTAAGGGTGCTAAATAGGAACATGGGAAGAACCCTGCAGGGCACAGACAAAGCACTCATTTCTTCTTTTGTTCTGTTCCCTGGGCAGCCACATCTTTCCAGACGGTCCACAAAGCCAAGCAAGAGGCAATTGTCTTCTCCCATTATTGTCTCCTTCTCCACAACAATTGCTGTTCAGAGTTATCCAGGATCTTGAACATGGAGATTCCATTTGGCCATAACAATAAGCAGATAGCCATAATCCGTAACAGCCAAATATCCCCCTCCGTCCTAGCTTTCCCCTCCCCAAGGAAGTTAGCACGTGGGTGATTATTATGAACAATCTGTTCCAGCCCAAATCAGCCTTGATTTGTTTCACTACATCTTTGGTTGTATTTCTATATATATCAGATTGATACAGCCAGCCACGTGCCTGGGCAATTCACAAAATAAATACAACCTTAAAATTTTTAAGTGTTCTAAAATAAACAAAATAACTATTAAATTTTTTAAGACAGTTGTTTCTAAACAGAGATAGTGAGGCTATAAAACATAATTGTTTGAAAAGCCCCGGGTGACTTTTTTTGTTAAGGTATCAAAAAGAGCATAAAGTTGGTGCTTGTCAAAATTTTGTAGGAAGCCTGTTCCAGAAGTAAGATGTTACTACCAAGAAGACTAAAAGTCACACTATATTGGCTATTTCATTTCATTTGGCTGCAGCATTCAGAGTTTGGTTTGATCAGTTAAGTGGGTAGGGAACTGAGTATTTTTAAGATCTGAATTTAATGTAGCAGTGAAAATTGTCTACAGCAGCCGCCAGCAGCTTTCCATAAATTCTGACATGCATCTTTCCCACTCATCTCCCTGGGATCATTTTAAGTGAATGCAGCAAGCTGAATCCAGGACTGCTTTACTCATGGAAAACTCCCTAACAGATCTTGGAGAAATTACTTTTGAGGGACTACAACTCTCAGAATCCACAGTCAAAATAGCTAGCAGCCATGTTGACTGGGGAATTCTAGGAGTTGTAATCCAAAAAAGTAACTTTTCTAAAATTTGCTCTTTTATCCATCTTAAAGCATCCCCCAGCTAACTGAGAAGCACAAAAGTGGAGCTGGATTGATGCCAATTATTTGTTGTTGTGTGCCTTCAAATCACTTCAAATTTATGGCAACCTTAAGGCAAACCTATCACAAATTTTCTGAGGCTGAGAGTGTGCGACACGCTCAAGGTCACCCAGTAGGTTTCCATGGACGAGCAGGGAATGGCATGCTGGTCTCCAGGGTTGTAGTCCAGTGCTCAGACCACTATACCATGCTGACAATCTTCCAATTATTTACTCTGGTGTAAATACTATTATGCAAACTGTTGTATTTTCTAGGTAGGTACAGAAGGGTAGGATCGTAATCAGGGCTGCAGAAACAGCTTACCCATTGTGCAATAAACACTAGAGAGAGAGAGAGACTGCTGTCCATTACATGATCAGCAATAAAAAGTATGATCGAATACAACTGCAGCATAGTTATGGTGGCACAAATTTATGTTATGCAACTATTGAATAGGATCTCAACCAAAGACAACTTCCTTCTATTTGACCCAGGTAACTGGTACTCAGAGATACACTGTTGCTGGATGTGGAGGTTCTATTTAGTTTTTATAGCCAGAACGTCCAATTGAATTCCCTTTATTTTGAAGGAGGTGGCATTCCAGAATTAAACACAACAGCACACATCAACCCAAACAGGACTTCTGGCCATGGAAGTTCTACCATCTACTAAATTCTATTGCCTTCCATTCACTTGACTACCCAAGCTTGGAAAAGTTACTTTTTGGACTATAGTTCTCACAAAGCCCCATCGTTCTAGGGGCCATTTAAGATGGGGGATTCTGAACCGTGTAATTCCCAAGAGGAACTTTTGAAAATGCTTGTTACAGTTAGTGATGGATGACTGAGTTAGACCGACCAACGTCATCTCTTTGGCTTTTCACCAGAGCTTAGATTCAGAAGCAACTGGTCATTCCACATTGTGTATTAACCTGGGGTGAGTTTGGGGAGGGGAGAGAGAAAGAGGAAAAGGAGGGTTTTTTGGAACATTTGTGCTTACTCTGGATTTAAGACAAGCCATGCAACTTTTTTCCCAGCCTGCTTGCTTGGATACTCTTAAGGTGAAAGATGCCCTAATGCTATAGGCAGTGCTGAGCAATAGCAAATATACTGGGTGGGGACCCAAGAAAATGAGGTTCATCTAGTCTCTGCTCTACCTGCTTGGTGACTTAGTGGAAGCTGGCTTTATCAACCGGCTCTGTGACGCATGTCCATGTGCAGCTAGCCAAAGATGGGTGGCTAAATGTGAGGCAGCTAACTGGCACATCAGGTTGCATGCACTTTGACCAGTTTGCACGTCCTTTTCTTACTCTGTGCCATGCTGATCGGGTGCTGGAAATGTTGCTTTTTGGTATCATAATTCCCAGAATCCCCAGCCAGCATGGAGGTTCTGGGAGTTATAGTCCAAAAATGCATCTTTTTTGGTTCTATGTTCCTATAACTGTTTTCCTTATCATAGCAGGCTTGGACTATGGATGTTGTTTGTATTTACCATCAAGTCAACCTCAATTTATGACAACTCTATGAATGAGAGATTTCCAAGAGCCCTGATCATCAACTGCCCTGCTCAGGCCTTGCAAAATCAGGGCTGTGGATGATCTCCTTTTTCTACTGCCTTCTACTTTACCAAGCATTATCACCTTTTCCAGTGAGTCAAGTTGTCTCATGATGTCTGAATTATGACATATCAGTTTAATCATCTTCACTCCTAGAGAGAATTCAGCCTTGATTTGTTCTAAGACCCATTCATTTGTCATTTTTAGCAGTCCATGGTATCTGCAGGACTATCCTCCACGACCACATTTCAAATCCTGTTGGCTTTCTTTGTTGTCCAGTTTTCACAGCCATACATAGAAATCAGACATACTATGGCCCAGATGATTCTGACTGATATTTAATGATGCAGCTTTAAACTTGAGGATCTTATCTAGTTCTTTCATGGCAGCTTTTCCAAGGCCATTTCCACCCTACATGGTTATAGTGCTATTATTCCATTTTCAACATCCTGTGGAATCCTGGGGTTTGCAGTCAAACCCCCAGAATTCCATAGGATGTTGAAAGTGAAATAATAGCACTATGACAGTGTAGGGCAGAAATTTCTTGACTGCAGTTTCTCTTTACTATGGAAGTACTTAATTTCTTTTTTCATGTTGAAACTGGTACAGAGAATGACTGTCGATTATTAGTTTCCAGTGCTACTTAGTGCAAAGTGATTTACGCTAAGATTTTTTAAATCCATGAAGTACTGAATGATTTGGGACCTGAATGACTGCCTTTTCATATATGTGTAACCCTTATACTCTCTTACCTATCCCACATCAGTGAGTTGATTAATCTACTCTGGGTTTTAGTCTGAACTTCAAAGGTGCTGGACCTATTTGGGGATAGGATCCAGCAGTTTTGATAGCTCCTCTAAAGACCAGACTAATGATGTTTAGGTGGAATCTCCTACCTTGTTTGATATAGTTGTGAAACAAGTCAGCTTTAGCTTCTAGTTTTGTGGTGTGTAAGCCAACAGGAAATCTTGAACTGGAAGAGGTTGAAATTTACTTATTTATTCACTGTGTTCATATCATACTTTTCCTCCAGCAAACTCCAGGGGCCTTTATGCACTGTACTGTTATAGTGGCCTTATCCCATTTTCAACATCCTGTGGAATTCTGGGGTTTGTAGGCCAAAGAGCTCTCTGGCTGAGAATTCTAAATGCCCCTCCCTAAACTGCAAAGTCCAGGATTCCATAGGATGTTAAAAGTGGAATAATAGCACTATAACAGTGTAGTACAGAAAGACCCCAGGTGGCATACATGGGTCTCCACCTCCCTACTTCATCCACACAACAACCTTGTGAGGCAGATCAGGCAGAAAGTGTCTTAAGGTCACCCAGTGAGTTACATGGGTGCATGGGGACCAGAAAGGGAATCTCTCAAGACCACTCCAAGCCTGCACCACACTGTTTCTTTGCCTAGGCCCAAGTACAACAACCTCTGTGGTAATAGGCATTGCATTTGTCCTTGCAATATGGCAATAGCTTTTTCAGAGCCTGAAATATTGCAGAGTTCCTTGAAAGCTGATTCCTCTGAGAAAGGGGCAGGGGGAGAAAGGACAGCAGGGTCAGAGTGGGGAAGCAACATGATCCCATCCAAGAACAAAGATGGCTTAAGAACATGGGGAGCAAAAGGATGGGATGACAAAATTGTTGTTTCCATAGCAAGAAGAAATTAGATCCTCCGTATTCCTTCTGTTCCCATATATTGGATGCAAGAAGAGGAAGAAGAGCAAGTTGTGCTGGATTTATTTTCAACCAAGAAAGGTACACTGATTTTCTGTGGATAGGCATAGAGAAGTGCTACAAACATTTGGGAGGGGATCAGTTTAGCAACACTCAGTACTGGGACTGATTCTGCATCAAGGACCCAGATTCACATTAATGATTTTTTTGGACTACATCTTCCAGAATCCACCAGCCAGCATGGCTATAAAAGTATGGGTTTTTTTAAGCCACAAAGTAACTGTGGCATTTGTATGTCTATGTGTAGACCTAGATTTTAAAACATAAATACAAATAAAAGGGAGAAGAAACACAGTGGGAAGAGGGAGAAAAATAGGAGTGTGGGATATGCATATATATTCATATGAGCTGATCATAGGTCCAGAAAAAAATCTAGAAAAAGGAAACTTTCCCAAGCTCTAGTTGTCTTCATGTTGCAAGAAAACAATAGGAGGGAACCTTTTACCAGTTTATTCCTGCTCATTGAGCTGCTGGAAAAGGCAAAAGAGCAAGCTAGGCTAGTATACGTTAGATTTTCCTATGGCACTTGTCAGTTGGCAGGCCTAAACAGTTTGCAAAGACACACCATACACACAGAGCCTTTATTTGTCTGGGGCAATAAAGGGATCCTGTGTAGAACTGGAACTGGAACTCACAGTTCTGTGTTCACTTGATTAAACCACACCTCAGCCAGCTCTACCCTCAAGACAGCCTGCGGGAGGGCAAGAATGGTGGCTGTGGTGGTTGTACTGACAGGCAAACCATTTCTTTGGCCATTTCCACAGTAGACTGTTACAGCACTTTTATTCCACTTTCAACATCTTATGGAATCCTGGGGTTTGAGGCCCTGTCCCTAAACTGCAAACCCTAGGATTCCATAGGATGTTGAAAGTGGAATAATAGCACTGTAACAGTCTAGTGCAGAAATGGCCTTTGCTTCAGTTCTTCTGAATGGTTCCTGCATGCATGCATGATATGCTAGAAGGCATGAGCATGAATTTCCATATGCAGAACTTGCTTACCAGCAATCCCTGGGAAGGCAGAATTTCATCAAAGCAAGTGGAAGTCATCACAGTTTACCTGTGGGACTCAGTTTACCATATACTCCAACTGTCCCAATTTGGCAGAGACAGTCCCAATTAATACTCTGTCATCCTACTTTTTCAGCTGCTTCTTAAATGTCCCAGTTTCTCTTGCTGCTGTCTTCCACCTTCTCCCTTCATCCTCAGCTGACTTCAGTAGCTGCAAAATAAATTCAAACTGCAAAAACAGTTTACACTCAATTAACTCCGCAGGGGACAGAGAAAACATGGGATAGGTTTTTGTCCTTCTTAGTTGACTCAGGCAAAGGCAAACCACTGCTGCCTCTCCTAGCTTGTGTGTTCTTCCTCATTAACAACTTTTGCCATCTTGACCACACTCTGATGTTGCTTGGCCTCATGTGCCCCAGTTTTCTCTGTGAAATGTCGGAGACCATGAATTTACATACCACAAGTCTGCCTTGGAAAGGTATTTTTAAAGAATTGTTACTGGATGCCCATTTTCTCATTCAAACAGTTCAAGAGGGGAAACTTCTCTGCTGCATATAATCTTGACATTTGGGTTGAACAGAAAAAGGAAATACAGTAGGGAATCTGGAAATACATTTACATACATCATATCCTACTATCAAAAGGCATAAAGGTAGCATCTTTGAGACTAAATGGGAACAAGAAATTTCTGTGGGAACAGGAAATTGTGGACAGAGTGCACTTCACCATATCCTAGCATTAGTCAGCATAACTTTGAATCTGAATCTTTGTCTCTTTATCTCCACCTGGTGTCCAAAAGCTAGGTCTGGATACCCATTTGGACATGCAATGGTTACCTTAAAGTACCTTGACCCCTGGAGAAAGCAGAAAGGGAAGTGAAAGGAGAGAGTGCTTTCAAGCATGTGCAGAAGAGCTCTGCACGCAAACTTATTTAGGTATGTTTTTAAGGAGCTTTCAAAATGCCCATTATATTAGAGATATACAGCCTGGGCCTGAAGAGGGAGAGGAAATCAGAGCTCAGAATAGTTACTGTATGGACTACAATTCCCAGAATGCCCCAGCCAGCACAGGGGATGCTGGGAGTGTTGTCACTTTAAAAAGTTACATGTTCCAAGTGCTGGGGAAGAAAAGGTGAAGAAGGAAAGGGAAAGAAAGACTGCTGCAGGAAAAGAAAAGAAAAAGGAAGCAAGGCCGTTCCAAATGCCCTTGGCAACATCTTGTGCTCTGGCTATCATCCAAACTCCATAGATATGGGGGAGGGACTTAAGAGTGCATAAACAAGCACCAGAAAATTGGAAGCAGGAGTCACAATAGAGCACACTTATAACCATGCATGTAATCTGTTTAAGCTCTGTATCACTGGCTTTGTTATGGCTTGTTAGAAATGTTTTTGTGGATGTTATCTTCTTCTGTTTATCCCTTCTATTGATGATTAACTCAAGGTTTGTAAACAGAACGGAGATAATTTAATCAAGTGAATTTTCAAATAAAAAAAATTAGAGGGATGAAGCAGAGTCGGCATATAAAGCAGGGGTGGGCAATGATGGGAGACTAGGGGAGCATTAGCCCCTAGGACATCATGAAGGACTGCAATTCACCCACCTCCTCACCAAAAAAAAAAAAAAAGTGTTCAAAACTACCAAATACCCTATTACCATGTTTTAAAGCATCCCTGGACCATTTTAGACCCTGGAGTGACCTTTTCTAAACAACAGGAAGTCACTTCTTGTTTACCTACTTTTTAAAATAAAGACATTTCCTAGGTCTAAATTCAAAGTCGGGGGATTGGGGGACAAAAACAGCCTTAAAGAGGTGCAAGCAGCTTGTGGATCGCACTTTGCCCACCGTGATATTAAAGATTGCTAGAGGTAGAACTAGTATGCCTTTCCCCCTGGATCTTCAGCATTTATTCACGTTCATGCCCCCTTGGATGTAGTGGCGACATTGCATGGAATCCTGGGATTTGCAGTTTAGGGAGAGGCATTTAGAATTCTCAGCCAAAGAGCCCTTGGGTTTCATTAAACTACAAGTCCCATAATTCCCATAGAATGTTTCCATGGCAGTTAAAGTAGAGTAATAGAACTATAACAGTATAGTGTGATAGAGCCCTAACAACATTGCAACAAGACCTGTATTCTTTCTCGGTGCCTTTCTACGTGGCAGGGCTGCAAATTTTATGGCCCTTCAGCAGTTCTTGAACAGCAACTCTCAGCATGCCTCAGCATTGGCTATACTGGCTAGGACTTCTAAGAGTTGCAATTCAAGAAACCTGAAAGGCTGTGGAATTCTACTTGTGCTCACAGAATAGACAGGATAAGTTCAGTCTAGATTCTGGCCCTTCTCGCACGGCATTTTCCATGCAAAAGGGCGCCTGGAGCATCGCGCAATTGTGATCTGCACAATGCACTCACAATTGCACAAAGTTCCAGGGACCAGCAGGCGCCGATCGCACACCTTTTCATTTTCAGCTAGAAGCTGAAAATGGTGCACAATTGCACATTGCTCCTGGGCCCCGCGTGCACTTACTTGGTGTGCGGAGTGTCCAGAGCCACGCTGGTCGCACTTCCCCTGCCCCAGCGCAGCCTGGGAAGGTCCCGGGCTGCACTGTGGAAGGAAGAGGCGGGGCTCTCACGTGAGCAGGCAGATCACGTGGAGCCGAAGGACCCCGGACACGAGAGCCTCTTGCGAGAGGCTGCTCGTGTGATCCCGGCACCCCAGCGCCGGAAGAAGGTAAGGTGCAGAAAGGGCCAAAAAAGGGAGGATCCAATAGTACCAACACCACACCCTCCAACTGTCCCGTTTTGATAGGGATAGTCCCAATTAGAGATGGAACGAATCCAGAATTTTTCAAATCTGAATCCCTAGAAGGCCCTGGAATCCACGAATCTCACAAATCTTGACTTTTTCGCATCCTTTTTTTAAAAAAGGTTTAAAAAGCAAGGGAAAGAAAGTACTTCTACGGAAAAGTGTTTTTGAAGCAGAATTTGACATCTTTGTTTAATGAAAAACAAAATAAATAATAGTTTTCAGATCAGGAAAACATACCCATACTTCTTATTAAGAAGATACAAATGCCATTGACATGTTCATCGACTACATGAAGTACATAACTCTCAAGTCAAAAGAACAGAGATTATTACCTTGCAGAGGGAGGCAGCTGCAGGGACAGGCAGCACAAGCGGGCACAGGCAGCCCCAGCGGGAACAGGCAGCAAGTGGAGGAGGACCTGGAACGTGCAGGGAGGCGGCAATCGCCAGCCCTGCCCCCCCTGCAGGCCTGATTCTGGGTGCCTGCACAAGCACAGGCTTTGGTGTGCCCTGCACACTGCTGCCACGTGGAGGACTGGAATGTGACGGGGAGAATGGGGGGCTCAGCCGGCACTTCTGGATTCAAAAGATTCAGCTCACTTATTTTGGCCCAGGGATTCAGATCCACGAATCTCAAATCCTTCCTAAGGATTTGAAGATCTGAGGATTTGGTTGGCCCATCCCTAGTCCCAATTAATCCCATGCCAGTCCACATTTTCAGCTGCTTTTAAAATGTCCCAGTTTCTCTTTCCTCCTCCCACTTCCCCCTTTGTCCTCAGCTTACTTCCATTGCTAGAAACTAAATTCAAAACACAAAAGTAGTTTGCACTCATTTAATTCATCAGAAAAGAGAAGAGAAGGTGAAATCTTGCTCTTTCCAACAGGGTTAAGCAAAAACAAACTGCTACAGCCTTGTCTGTTCTTCTCATTAACAACTTTTGCCACCTTGACCACACTCCGGTGTTGTTTGGCCATGTGTCCCAGTTTACATTTGTAAAACGCTGGAAGGTATGCAGTACCTTGCAGCCATGAGCAAGTTTACAACTGACTTGGAGATACAGATGCCATGTGCAAGATTAGGAAGGTTAACATCTACCAGCATCATCTGAGCATTCTTGGGACATATCCCAACCCAAAACTGTCCTGGCCTGATCCTAACGGTGCACGTGAAAGATCTGACAAGAATCTTAGAGACAAGTGATAACAGAAGCACTGTGCTGAAGCATGAGAAACAGTTTTGTAATGTTTAGAAAATGCACGCTTCAGTTACGGATCCCAGGCTGTCATTCTGAAGATGCTTCATAAATATTCCATTCGGGTTGATTTATCTCACACATTGCGTGTAGACCTTACAGGAAAGGGTGATGGAGAGAGACGCACATGCCACAGAACTGGCCAATGAGTCTCACGGAAGTTCTTCTGTAATTGGAGCTGAAATGAGCTGACCTCATTACACTGACAAAGAGAAGCCAAGATCCTGCATGTGAATGTAACTCTGCACGCACAATTCCACATCTTCCCATTGCCCAGCAGCTGTCAAGCCCTAGGAAGGGCTCCTACTGCTATTGCTTACTAGTGAATAAGGGATACAGATCAAGCAGAAGCAACTGATCTCAGCTTGGTGAGGTAGTGGAGAGAAACTTTTCCTTCCCCCAGGAGCTTACAGCAGCCACGTCTTCATGATCTGAACCATCTCCCACCTCTTCCCCTTCCCTCTGGTAAAAAAGCATAGCAGCCGTCTCTTTCAGTTTTCAGCCAGGGGAGTTTTTTTGATGAGAGAACAGCATACCCTCCAACTATCCTGATTCAGCAGGGACAATCCCATTTAATTCCCTGTCATATCACTTTTTCAGATGCTCTTAAAATATCCCAGTTTCTCTCTCCTCCTCCCAATTTTCCCCGTTTTTCCTCAGCATACTTCGGTTGCTGCAAATTGAGTTCAAAATGCAAAAGTACTTTGCACTCAGGACTTTTCTGCACTACACTGTTTTAGCGCTGTTATTCCACTTCAACATCTTATGGAATTCTGAGGTTTGTATTTTACTGAGACCCAAGAGCGCTCTGGCTGAGAATTCTAAACACCCCTCCCTAAACCGCAAATTCCAGGATTCCATAGGACGTTGAAAGTGGAATAATAACATTATACCCTTAACCAAAGAATGGTACACTCTTTCTATCTGGGGTGGTTGTCCTCTTCCACTGACAGTGCAGCTTCGGGAGGGGCGCACACAGAGCAGTGAGGGAGGAAGGGAACACCCGCCTAGCTAGCCAGATCACCCAAATCAGCCCTGGCAATCAATGGGGTGAAAGATGTCACAGACAGATCACTCTCACATCCAATAGCACTATAACAGCGTCGTGCGGAAAGGCCCTCAAGTAACCTAAGGCTATAGCAGTTTGCCTTTGCCTGAGTCAACAAGAAAGGACAAGATTCTGCCTTCTGCTCTCCTGTCTCACTTACAAAACAACTACCGGTAGTTTTGCACTTTGAACTCAGTTTGCAGCAATGGAAGTAAGCTGAGGACAAAGAGGGAAAGTGGAAGGAAATAGAAGGGAGGGAATCCTAAGAACCTTTATGGAACTACATTACAGGATTCCATGAGATGGAGCCATGAGAGTTAAAATGATATCAACCTGCAATAATTCTGCAGTGCGGATATGCCCTCAGACTACATCACCACACTTCTTCATCTCCATATGCTCATCCTGGGTTCTTTTTCTTACTGATTCCAGTTTGAGAAAAGAAAGGGGTTTGGCTCTTTTGGGTTTTCATTTATTTCTTGCAAGAGTAGGCGCTGGCACAAAATTTCTTTTAAAAACAGCTTGCCTTCTAAAAGTTTCCATTAGAGAGGAAACTCCATATGAACTTAGATGGTTAGCAAGACAAGAGTCTGGCTTGTTTTTCTGAAGCATCATGCTGCACCTTTGTGACACCCTCCTTCTAAATAATGCTTAAGACAAAGGCCAACTCAATTAGGGACCTCATTATTTGCTTCGAGCCCAGAACTCATAAATAAATTCTCCTTATTTGCATGATCATTCTTTAAAGTGAGAGAGAGTTGACCCATCATCACTCAGGAGAGGGTGAAAGTATACACTGATCTCATCATGGCAATTCATTTCCAGAGATAATTTGTTTCTCTTTCATTGTGTGATCCTGCTATCCTCGTTTACAGAAGAGAATACATATCAGAGAAAGAATCAATAAAACTGCATTTTGGAATGTCTTGATATTATTAAAGAAAACACTTGCCTGTTAGTTGGCTGATGTTGGCTGATAAAACAGGAACCTTCCCTTTGACTCCCAAACTTACCTGATTTTTCTTTCCAGTTGCTGTCAATTTTCAACTTGCCTAGCTAGAAAGTGTTCTCAGATTGTGCAGGCAAAGCATGAAAGAGCGAGCGATCTATCTATCTATCTATCTATCTATCTATCTATCTATCTATCTATTTATTTTGGATGACAAGTCTCAGAATCCCCCAGGACACAGGACACATGGCCATGTGGGGGGATTCTGGGAGCTATTGTTATTGCAAAACTGCTGTTCCAGCTGTATGCCAATAAACAATTCAGAAATCTTTGAGTGAAGTATTGTGCAATTGCACAATTGTGCAATTCGGCCAAGCAAAGTCGGCCCCGAATACATTTTTCATTCAGAATTTATATATTCTTTGTCTCTTCAAAAATACATGTTAACATATCTCTTTGATTAAAAAGTTACACAGATGCACTAGCTACATGATAATCTCTCAAAAACTGCATGGTTTGCTTATTTCTGCCCCAAAGAGTTACATTTTATCTGCACTGAAGGTTTGCTTTTAACTCTATGTTATACTTAGATTACTAAAGGTTGACTCTATCTTTCTCTTCTCTTTTAGCTCTGTTTCTGTTAAACAGGAGACTGTTCTAGTGCTATTATTCCACTTTCAACATCCTATGGAATCTTGGGGTTTGCAGTTTAGAGAGGAGCATTTAGAATTCTCAGCCAAAGAGCTCTTGGGCCTCAGGAAACTAGAAACCTCAGACTTCCACAGGATGTTGAAAGTGGAGTAATAGCACTATAGCAGTGTAGTGTGGAAATGGCCTTAGGCCTTTCCTGCTCTTTTGCAGCTGGTGTTTTCATCTGCAGAGCTCAGAGAGGTGAAGTCGCTCACTATTTGGCCCTAAGTCTTCAAAAGCAACATGAGATGATGGTCCAAGCACCCAAACATTCCAGAGCAGGGGGAGCTAGCAAAGCTGAACCCTCCCTGAAATGATCGTGTAAATTTGGGCCACCAAGACTCCTGTGTAGTTGGGCCCACTCAGTATACCTCCAGAGGTATACCAAGTGATCATTATATTGCTATTTCTTTTAAGGCACTCGGATTAGTACTGCCTTCAGCTGGAGGAGGATGTTGACAGTGATGACGACAAAGATGACAGTTGTTTTAATGCAATGTATTGTGGTTTTGTAAAAATATATCTGCAAGTAGTTATAATGAATAATAACCCATCTGTCAAAGTTGAGCCCCCACCCTTCAAAAAATACAGTCAGCCCTATACATTTATAGATTTAATTTTCATGGATGAAACTCACAAATATTCATAGAATCATAGAAATATAGAATTGGAAGAGACCATAGGGGCCATCCAGTCCAACCCCCTGCCATATAGGAACACCCTCAAAGCACTCCCAAGAGATGGCCATCCAGCCTCTGCTTAAAAACCTCCAAGGAAGGAGACTCCACCACACTCCGAGGCAGCAGATTCCACTGCCGGACAGCCCTGACCGTCAGGAAGTTCTTCCTGAGGTTCAAGTGGAATCTCCTTTCCTGCAGCTTGAATCCATTGCTCCTTGTCCTGGTCTCTGGAGCAGCAGAAAGCAAGCCCACTCCCTCCTCTACATGGCATCCTTTCAAACGTTTAAACAAATATTCTCCAATCCCCTACCTCAAATGCTTCTTTTCAGGAGGAACATTCCCTCTCAGCAGTTCCAGTCAGACCACACAGCCCTTTAAAAACCCACCTCTGGTCCTTCTATTCCTCCACCTCCACCAGCCACTGCCTGGCCAGCTAACAACAGCTTACAGCTCAGTTTCTCAGCACTGAAAGCCCTCTCCTGATGCCTTTGACATACTCTAGGAAGGAGATGGGGTGAGACAGAGGTAGTACAGGTGCACCACCCCGACCCACCCTCTTTCCCTTTCCTTTCCCTGACCTGGTTTGGACCATGGGTGCCCATTCTCCCCACCGTGCCTCAGCCCCCTTCCCACAGTCACGCACACACATTTGGATTTCCATTTTTTGCATGGGTCCTGTGCCCATAACACTAGCAAATGTGGAGAACCAACTACAGTTCCAGTATCCCTGCAGATTCTGCTTCCAATTGTCCTAGAGCAGGACTTCCAGCCTCCGATAGTGCCAACTGCAACCTGTTATCTTGGCTTTTTTCTTCCTAGTCCTTTTCTGAGGAGGCCTCTTTCATGTAGAATGTGACAGTTATAGCAGTGTGATGCTGCTTTAATTTCCATGGTTCCATCCTATGGAATCCTGGGATGTGTAGTTTGGTGAGGTACTTAGAATGGTCTTCTGGAGAGTTCTAGTCCACTTCTCTCAACTACACCAATGGAGGTATTCAAATATCTGACCAAACTACACATCTCAGGATTCTCTAGGATGGAGCCACTACAGTTAAAGTACTGTAACTGTGTATATAGACATATTCCTGGATATCTCCCATCGGTAGAAATATGGTATTCCTTTCCTTACTTCTGAACAGCCACATCTCTATTAAGCACTGTGATGAGGTGCAGCAGCCTGAAGCATATTGCGGGAGATAGAAATGTTTCCTTTCAACTGGTCAGAGAACCCACATTGCAAATCTCCAGTCTAAATTAAGAGAAAACATCTATTGAAAGGATGGTCATCAAAAGAAAGCAAGACAGAAAGGATGAAAAAAAAAGTGTAACTTCTAACGAGAGCTTAGAAAAGTTGCTTTCTGGACTACAGATTGCAGAAATTTGCCAGCTATCATCCCCGCTTGCTAGGAGATTCTAGGAGTTCTAGTCCAAAAAAGTAACTTTTCCAAGCTGTGATTCTAAACTATGCTGCTTCTGTTTATTCACAGCACAGGGCTCATACCTGCAGGATCCTTATGAGAGAGGTTCTAAGGCACTGCTCCGAGACTGAGGCCATTTCTGCACTAGACTGTTAAAGTGCTATTTTTCCACTTTCAGCATTCTATGGAATCCTGGGGTTTGCAGATTAGCCTCCAGGCCCCTCCCGAAACTGCAAACTCCAGGATTCCATAGGATGTTGAAAGTGGAAGAAAAGCACTATAACAGTCTAGTGTAGAAATGGCCTGATACAACATGACCGGTGGCTGTAACAAAGAAATGCAGATGCTAGGGGTTATTCCCTAGAGAGGGGGCAGAGGGGCTATATGCTGAACTCCCTCTATGGATGCAGGAAAGAAATACCCTCCCTTTCTGTTAGACTGGGGAGATATGTTGGGAAGTTGTCAATGGCACCTTTTCTAGCCATATCACCAGACTAGATATATCAAAGCCACACTTTCATGGGGAAGATTTTGAGGGGCTCTATGGAGAGCAGCTGACCTAGCCAAACTGCTTGTAGCTAGAGATAAACGGATGCTGAAAGACAGCCTAGCATCACCAATATCATAGGGGAAAACGGTATCAACCCCCTTCTCAATTTGCCTTCATGTCCCCATATAACCCCTGCCAGTGACTTTTTTTCCTCAAACTCTTCCCCTGTTTCCTTGTCTATCCCCTTACACCAGGATTGGGAAAAGAGCAGTCCTCCAGCTGTTGTTGGACTGTAGCACCCAGCAGCCCTAGCCGGCATAGCCCATGATGAGGAATTCTGGGAGATGCAACCCAATCACATCTAGAGAACTACATGATTCCCACCCTTGTCTTACATAATACATGGCTTGTTTACATTAAATCGGAAAGAGTGCACATGTATCGCTGGCAGTATATGGAAATAACAAAGCTTCTCACAGTACATGAATTGCAGAAAGGTCATTCGTGTGCAAGCTAATGGTTCAGTATGCCTGGCCAGGCTCGATGTTTGCTCTCTCAATTTTTTGGCAAGAATATTTCTCACCTCGTGTGAGTCACTGTACCTGTTTAGCAAACAGCTATCAAATGACGTCTCTTGTCTAATGTTACCCAGCAATTTCATTCAGAAGTCAGGAAGCTCAGGGAGGGCTGGTTAGCAAAGACGCATTCAAAATACCACAAATCTATCCCTTCGGCATGATCGATACTTCTCTTAGTTTTGCATGATTTTGAATTGCTCTGAAATGGGGAAAAAATAATTAACAAGCACGCCGAGCCTAGTGGTACATGTCTTCCCTTTAGAGAACCAGTGGTATTTTGAAGAAGGAGTTGCAGCCACAGGTATTAATGCAATCTGAGCTTCCTGGAAAGATATGCCCTCATAAAAACCTTTCCCATTGGACTCTGCCACTGGCTCCGAATAGAACTGGCAAAGCCTCAGATTAATGACACCTTTGGAAAATCACCAAGGAAATAAAACACCGCTGAAGGGTCATGATTAAGGCAGGTGTGCAAAGGACATCTGTGAAAATGCAATAATGGCTTGTGACAAGTGGGTGGCTTAGAACATAATCCTTCTTCCTCCACCAGCCTCACATATGTCAGGCTTCTAAAGATCCCTGCTCCTATTTGCCTATGGTGAAGAAAAATCTTTCCCAAGGGAACCAGTCAATAAGTCTTTTGGGTAACACAGATACTTGAGTTTTCTCCCTGGAAAATATTATCCTGAATTTTCTTCATGGAAAAGATTTGATTACCCTATCCTTCACCATCCTCTAATTTTAAAGAATTTGGATATGTATTGGATTAAGGCCACATTTTCTGACTTTTTTTTTGTCTGATTCTTTGCTATCTTGAATGATTTTAAAACAGAACGGTGGAATATCAATGATCTATACATTAAATGTTTTAAAAGGAGGGTCATTTAATATGTGCTTTGAAAATTATTTCTGGAATGGCATGAATAGCAAAACCAAGGAATTGCACATTAGGGTTGTTAACTGAGTAGGAAAAACAAAACAAAATAGGCCAACTATTATTTTGGTCTTGAGACAACTGTAAAGTTGTTTTTAAAATTTAGCTCTTGCTGGCTGATATATTTTATTTCATTCCATTTTATTTTCCAAAGCAAAACTTGATTGGATTTTAAGTGACATTCCACAGCACTGTTTTGAGTCAGTGAAAATGCTTGAACTATGAATGTGACACACTTTTATTAAGAAGTCAAGTTGTTGACCTGTTTGCTGCTACATCGGAACCCATAGTGTGTACACTGGTACTTCCTCCATACACTTCTGCCCAGAGTTTGGAAACATTAGGAAGGATTTCCTGTTCCACGGATTCTGGGCTCTGTAGTCCAAAAAGTAACTTTTCCAAGCTCTGCTCTTGCCTGTCTGGCTCTGTTGAAGTGACAAACTGGAGTGAAAGGTGGCCAAAACAAAAAATAACCATTAGCAACTTGGCAGCTCCTTCATCTGGTACAGAGACAACATAAGCTCCTGGCCAGATCAAGCCCAAGATATTTCACTGCATGAGGTGAAACAGAAAATGTCTCTCTCTTCCTCCACCTCCCTTCTGTTTCAGTTTATAATATCCAAAGCCAGTCAAGTTATTTTGGCACCTGCGGCAGAAAATCTCAGAAGTGCCTTCCCTTTGCCCTCCTTCAGTAGTATAAAGATGATGACGATGATGACGACGATAAATAATAATAATAATAATAATAATAATAATAATAATAATAATAATAGACCATTTGTTGCCTTTCCATGATACCATGATACCCAATGTC
The DNA here is from genome assembly GCA_948474755.1 of Ctenosaura bakeri. Classification (NCBI taxonomy): domain Eukaryota; kingdom Metazoa; phylum Chordata; class Lepidosauria; order Squamata; family Iguanidae; genus Ctenosaura; species Ctenosaura bakeri. The sequence goes on from CAOLHI010006190.1 coordinate 37,344, forward strand.
CATTTCCATGTTACACTGTTATAATGCTATTATTCCACTTTCAACATCTTGTGTGATTCTGGGGTTTATAGTTTACTGAGGCCAAAGAGCTCTCTGGCTGAGAATTCTACCTCCCTAAACTGCAAACCCCAGGATTCCATAGGATGTTGGAAGTGGAATAATAGCAATATAACAATGTAACGTGGAAATGGCTAAAGGCTGAGGTGGCTGCTCTGTTCTAATGGAAAAGCCAGGTATCCGCCTGTCATACATGTGAGCTAGTACCATTCATGGAGCACAGAGAAAAGTCTTGCTCTGTGTATGGTTCCCACTCACCAAAGTATACTAGGCCCCACCTCCTGTTTTTTCTTCACCCCCTTGCACTCTTGAGGTACCAGCACGTCTGATATCAAAAGGAGGCAAAAGGATATTCTTAAAGTAGATTTGCTGTGAGAGGTCTGGGAGGTAAAGTAATGTTTAGGACTGATGAGTGTGTATTTGTTGCAGTTTGTCATGGCTGTGTGCCTTCAAATCATTTCCTTCTTATGGGAACCCAAATGTGGTCCTATCACAGGGTTTTCATAGCAAGATTTGTTCAGAAGGGTTGTCATTGCCTTCCTCTGAGGCTGAGAGAGTGTGACTTGCCCAAGGCCACCCAGTGGGGTTCCATGGATGAGTGGGAACCCTCGTCTCATAGAATCCTAGTCCAGTACCCAAACAATCATACTATTCTGGCTCTCCTTTATCAGGGTACCACAACATTAGAAATCGCACACACCACCTGGACTGATATTATTCACTGCATCTATAATTCTTCTGTTCTGTGCTACAGACTGAACACTGGAGAAAGAGAAAAAGATTGACCTAGAAGGTCTGTCTCACAAATTTGGATGCACCCATGTAAAAACAGAGTATGGCTACAGAAAATTTTGGAGAATTCTTGAACAAACTCAAGGAAATCCATGAGAAAGAAGTACACGGTAAGACAGAATTTGAAATCCTCAATGTTCCAGCTAATAGACTTTTCAGGGATAACAACTGACCATAAATACTGAAGCTCAGTCCATGAAATAGGTAAATATGACTACTGTTTAGGACTCGGCCTTCCACGACCTGATGCCTTCCGGATTTCTTGTGCCCTTTTCACACTACACCATAATAGTGCTTTTATTCCACTTTCAGCATCCTGTGGAATTCTGGGGTTTATAGTTTACTGAGGCCAAAGAGCCCTCTGGCTGAGAATTCAGCTTCCTCAACTGCAAACCAGGATTCCACAGGATGTTGAAAGTGGAATAATAGCACTATAACAATGAAGTGCAGAAATGGCCTTAGTCTACAAGTCCCATTAACTCCAGTGTGCATGGCTGATAGTCAGGAGAACTATAAGCCGAAACATCGCAAGGGCAGCAGACTGGAGAAGATACCATGTTAAGACAGCACAGAGGCCAGTGCCAGAAACAGGATATTTTGAGTAAAGAAACATTAAGTTATGACGGTTTTATTCATTCCTCTCTCCAAAGTGCCCAGGGCGTAATGTACATCCCTTAGCATTTTATTGTCATTACAGTTTTATAAGACAGATACAGCCTGAAAGTGATTGATGCAAGGTCACCCAGTGGGCTTGGTATATAAAAGGAAATTTGAACTCACCTCCCTGCTCTGATTCAGCAAGGAGAATTTTTCTTCATTGAAAGACTTTTAAAAAATAAAGCTGGAGAGAGATAAATTATTTCAAATGGGACCGTTTTCCTTCTGCCAGCTTCTGTGAATTGTGGCAACAGATGGAGTGCCCAAGGCAATCACCTTTGGCATGTGGAACTATTGCTAGAATCCTATTGGTGTCATACCCATGTGTAAGTTCCCCCACAGTTGCCCTTTTTTCTAAATCCATTGTGCAATGGGCAGACTCAATTAATGGCTGAATGACCAGTGCTCTACAAATGTAACCTTTTGACATAGGCCATTTCCACACTAGAGTGTTATAGCGCTATGATTCCACTTTCAACATCCTATGGAATCCTGGGGTTTGCAGTTTCGGGAGGGGCTGGGCGGCCCCTCCCGAAACTGCAAACCCCAGGATTCCATAGGATGTTGAAAGTGGAATCATAGCGCTATAACACTCTAGTGAAGAAATGGCCATAGTCCTGAATTTTGTTGAATTTATTCTGTTGGATTTACCTTTGTGTTGACTCACTTTGCTGTTGTTGTGTCCCTTCAAGTCATTTCTGACTTATAGAGAACCTAAGGTGAACCTATCACTGAGTTTTCTTGGCAGAGTTTGCTCAGACAAGGTTTGCCATTGCGTTCCTCTGAGGCTGAGAGAGTGTGATGTGCCCAAGGTTATCCAGTAGCTTTCCATAGCCAAGTGGGGATTTGAACCCTTTTCTCCCAGTGTCCTGGTCCAACATGCAGACCACTACCCCATGCTGCCTTTTTATTAAATAATTAATTCAATGGATCTCCTCTAACTGGAACTAAC
>CAOLHI010006191.1:0-39400 GCA_948474755.1 Ctenosaura bakeri
ACAGAGAGCAACTGAACATGGTTGAGTGGTCAGACAGGACCATTTAAAGAAAGTTCTTTTGATTCTTGGTCTAAAGATGCGCTTTAAAAGGTAATAACCAGCACTTTGAACTAGGCATGGACGTGAACTGGAAGTCAGTGGAACTGTTGCAGCCAGGAGTCACATGATCTCTGGCCAGAAGTGTTAGAGAGAGTGTGTCTGCAGTGGAGCATCTGTACTAAGTAAGGAGCAAAGAAGCCAGTGGCTAAAGTAAACACAGCTTTATTATAGGAACTACAGTCATGAGATAGGAAAGTTACTGCGTGCTATCTAAGTTATCTGCATTCTAGGGAAGGACCGGGAAGAGAGAGAGGGGTCGATGAGAAGAGGCAGAGAAACATCCCTAAGAGTATCATCACAGAGGGGTCAGGATAGATAGAGCCAAGAGGGGAGGACACTTCAGGTCACTCATACTAGCTAGCTCTATTTATTACTACCCACTGTGAGGCATTCTGGATTCTTCAGTGCTAAGTGTTGTTTCACTTCTAACAAGAAGCACAGATGCTCCACTTTCGGCTTCAACCATCTGAAATTTCTGAATATATTTAAAGGCTTCCAATGTAGTCCATGTAACCAGATCACATCTGACAATTTGTTTCCTGCACTGGAAGCATGGGCTTTAGCTGGACATGTCTGGCCACTGCCACAATTCAGGTAGTCAGACGTAAGGCCAGGTACAACACCTAAGTTGCATTCCTGATTTTTCAAGGAAAGTGCAACTCTTGTTCAAAACAAGCTCTACACTTATCTGTGGATGAGGAGTCCTATCAAACAACAAAATTTCTGCCTTGTGTGTTCTCAATGTGTTAGCCTATTTTCAATTCAACACTGCTCCCAGACACTGAGTCTAAGACCTCTGTGATCCCCTTGGAAAATGAAAGAAGGTTTCTTGTTACAGTTCCAACAACAGAATGTGAACTTGGTGACTTCATTAAAAAAAACGTTAGCATACTTGGAAGGGTCTTTCCACTAAAAAGTATTTCCTGTCAACAAATTTCCTTTTGTGCGAAACTAATTCAATGTCTCTTCCAAATAAAGCAACACTTGTCTGTAGATGTTCAGAGCACATAAAACTATTCATTGAAGTGAACTGAGTCTGTCTACTTCACACTTTAAAAAACAAAACAAAAACAACCTACATACACCTTGCTGGACTGAACTATGAAAGTATTTAATGCTCTGAAAACACCAAGTATAGGAAATTGACTTGAGCTTCTTTTTCTTTTCCAAGAAACCTAGAAACCAGAAGATAAAGCTATGATTTGGTAAGGAAGAGAGAAATCTTCAATTGTTTATATTTGAACTACTCATACACATTAACTGTTATTCTGTCTGTTGACTTTATTTGTGACGCACTCTGCTGTACTACCTGCACTGAACTGATCATGAAAAGATTCACTGCCAGTCCATTTCAGCTTTGTTTAAAATTAGAAAAGTAGTGAAATACACTGACACAATAGCTCACATTTGCAGTGGCATTGGAAAATGAGAGTTAATTTACTCATGTGAGATAATTTTATGCTATTTTTTTTTAAAAAAAGGTTAAGTGGAACAACTAATAATGGCAGCAAAAGAAATTAAATCAGGATATGAATGAGCACTGTTTTATTTTGTAGGTGCTCCACTGATCTAATTGCAATGGCTAAACTTATCACTTAATCACTTCTCATATTCTTTTTCAAATACTAACCTTTTAAAGAGTTTTATAAGCCTAAGAATGGCACAACACATTATTAGGGTTTTTTTTTGTTTGTTCTAAAAATGATGCCGAAGATGAATGACTTTTAAACATTGGTTTTAATTATTAGAAGGCTTATATGAAGGGGAAAATGTATTTTAACAAGCATCTAGACAAGTGGTCTGATTACACTATTCTAATCTGCAAACCTAATTATCACCTTCTTGCAGAGTACAAGGCGCAGTTTTAAAAGCAAATTAATGTATCCTACCGTGGGACAGCTTGTCGTTTATTAAATAATCTTTTTCTCTGCAAATAAAATTGTTAAAGTTCATTATATTAAGGAGGCAACCCCCACTCCCATGCCTCTGGAGCCCCTCATACCATTCCATATTAAAATTAACACCACAGCCTTTTGAAGGGTTTATTTACCAGCACTTTTAAATACATTTTAGTACATGCTAAAAATCCTCCTTGCTGTAGTATACTCTTAAACTTTTTTCATTGGACAGTATATTTTGAAAGTGGTCTGTAAACAATATTTTGAACAAGCAAAGCGTCAAATTCACATGGTTGCAATGGTAATGCCAACAGCAATTATGAGCATGTGTGTGTATGTGCCTTCAAGTCATTTGTCGACTTATGGCAATCCTATAAATTTCTCAGGGTTTTCTCAGGCAAGGAATATTCAGAGGTGTTTTGTTATTTCCTTCCCAGATCTTATTGCCACCAATCTTGTACAAAGCATTTTCACAACACAATTCTTTTCGTTTAGCTTCAGAACCATGGAGAGGAAATTGGTTTATGGGATAAACAAGTGAATTTCATAGCTCCTGCATTAAAATCTAATACTGTTCAATCCAAAAAGATCAAGTTTAGCTGACAAGTCAAGTCAGCAACTTATTCTACGTTTTTGACACTGAAAAGAACACAAATACAAGCGACCCAGGCAAACTCAGGACTTTTTCCACATGTTTCTTAAAACATTGTGCAAACAAAAGAGCTTCTGGGTCCCCATTTCCAGCTATAAAATACTAGATATTTTGAATGGGTAGGAGATACCATTCTTTTCTGCCACAGCTTGATCATTGCCACAGTGCACTTCAGTGAGGCTTTGGGAAGCTACCCAGCACAAGCACTGGAGAAGGTGTGGGAGGGAAGGGTTCCCCCTGTCCTCAATCGCAAAATCTCCTTCCCTGGGACAGACAGATCAAACCAATGTGAGTGGGATCCAAGATGGCTGACAATTTAATAAAAGAGTTCACTGGTGGCATAAGGTATTGCCTATGCAGGAAGATGTTCTGAGGGCAAGCACAGGAGAGAGGACAAAAAGAGGGGTGGTGCTTAGAAACTGGTTGGAGAACTGACCCTGACCAGGAATGATAGCAAGGCCGGGAGGTGAGAGCATAAGGCAAGGTGGCAGAGCACAAAGAGACAGCTACACTGGAAGTATTGTTAGCACAGGCTATGGCTGACATCAGAGGGGGAAAAGGGAGGATAGAACACCGGAAAAACTGATCATACAAAACCAACAGGATGAAAACGAAGAGGCTTATAACAGTGAGGAAACTTAGAATCATAGAATCATAAAGTTGGAAGAGACCACAGGGGCCATCCAGTCCAACCCCCTGCCATACAGGAACCCACATCAAACCACTCCTGACAGATGACCATCCAACCCCTGCTTAAAAACTTGCAAAGAAAGAGACTCCACCAGACTCCGAGGCAGCATATTCCACTGCCAGACAGCTCTGACCATCAGGAAGTTCTTCCTGAGGTTCAGGTGGAATCTCCTTTCCTGCAGGTTGAATCCATTATTCCTTGTCCAAGTCTCTGGAGCAGCGGAAAACAAGCTCACTCACTCCTTGACATGACATCCCTTCATGTCCCCTTTTAACCTTCTCCTCTGCAGACTAAACAGACCCAGCTCCCTAAGCCATTCCTCATAGGGCATGGCTTCCGGACCCTTCGCCATTTTGGTTGTCCTTCTCTGGACATGTTTCAGCTTGTCCTTCTTAAACTGAGGTGCCCAGAACTGGACACATTCCAAACAAGGCCTAACCAATGCAGAATAGAGTGGTATCATTACCTCCCTTGATCTAGACACCATACTCCTATTGCTTCTTGGAAGAACTTCTTGGAAGAAATTCACTGTCAAGAGCAGACAGTACAGAAGGGATTCAGAACCCCTCCAACTAAGAAATTACTTCCTACATCTTCAAGAAGATAGCAGCAATGAAGATGCTCAAATAGGAAACCAGCAACAAATGATACTGCATGCCAAGCAAAGAGTCAAAGTAACCACCAAGCACAACAAGAGAAAATAAAAGTACTGGCGGTTGAGGACTCATTGCTCAAGGGAACAGAGGCACATGTTTACCAGTCTGACAAGATGTATCAGGTAATGTGATGTCTTCCTCGTACATGTATATGGGATATCATTGACAATTTGCCAAAAATCAAGAATACTGATCAGTACCTCCTTCTCCTTTTTCACATGGGTATCAATGACTCATCCAAGAACACCTGTGAACAGATCACATCTGACTATGAAGCTTTGGGCAGGGAGCTGAAAGATTTGAGACACAAGGCAGTATTCTCATCAGCTCTACCAGTGAATGATATGGAGGACTACACAGGGACAGGACGGCATTAAAAGTGAATGACTGGCTAGCTAGATGGTGTAGACAGGAGAGGTCTGGCGTCTGGGACCACAGTCTTCACTTAGACAAAAGACCACTGTATACACATGGGCTGCACTTCACCAAGACTGGGTAGAATGTCTTTAGTAGTAAGCATGGCAAATTTGATCAAAAGGGCTTTAAACTAAATCCTTGGGGCAGAGGAGGGGGCAGATGGAGATGACAGCTCAAACATCTGTCCAAAGACAAGCTCTAGACACAAGGATGTGAATTCTAGAGGAGAACCTGGAGGGGGGATGGGATCTACAGAAAAGCTGAGAGTAAATTAATAGGTGAGAATGAAGTTTCAGATGAACAGGATTTGGGAAACAAATAAGATGAGTGTGAAGTCCTAGTGCAGGAAGGTAAATATGACTTTACAGTCATAATAGACACCTGGTTGGATGACTCCCATGACTGCAATATTACAACCTATTCAAGAAGAATAGATGTGGTAGAAAAGAAAGAGGAGTAGCATTATATGTCAAAGACAAATTAAGTTGTATAGAAATTCATGAAAGAGATCAAAGTAGACAAGCTGAGATCATTTGGGTAAGAATAAATAGAGAAATAAATAAACACAACACTGTGGTGGGAGATGGTGAATGATGCTTTTCAGAAACAAATCTGAGAAATCTCAAAGATGCAAGAATTACTAGTTATGGGAAACTTCAATTACCATGATACCTGCTGGGAGACTAACTCTGCTAAGTATAGGTTCTCCAACAAATTCCTGGTGTGCATTTCAGATAATTTCTTTTTCAAAAAGTAAAGGAAGGAACAAAGGGATTAGTAATCCTAAACTTGATCCTAATCAGTAGGGAGAAGTTGATCACTGGAATCAAAGTAATCAAGTTCTTTAGGAGGAAGTGACCATGTAATGCTAGAATTCACATTTGTGGGACAGGGCAAAGAAGAATATAGTCAAATATGGACCCTGGACTTCAGGAAAGCTGATTTTATTGTCATGGGTAGACACAAAAGACACCCAGGAAAGATGGGAGTTCTTGAAGAATGAGCTGCAGAAAGCACAATCTCAATCAATCCCATAGAAAAAGAAAAATGGGAAATATCTGAAAAAGCCAACATGGCTACACAGCAGACTCAAGGGGGAAGTGAAAAGAACAAGGAGGATGTATATAGAATGGAAGGAAGGACAAATCATCAAGGAAAAGTACAAATGCGTAGCCCAAGTTTGCAGGAAAGCTAAGGAAAGCTAAAGCTCAAAATGAGCTGAGATTGGCAAAGCAATAAAAGAGCAATAAAAAGCTTATGTGTGTGCGTGCACATGGATAGATAGATTTGAGGCAAGAAAATGACCAAAAAGTACAGTGTCCTGGACACTTCATTTTAAAAAGGATACAGACAAGCTGGACCAGGTTCAGAGAAGGGCAACAAAGATGATAAAAGGCATGGAGAACAAAACACATGAGGAAAAGTTGAAAAGCTCGACATGTTCAGCTTGGTGAAGAGAAGACTGAGGACTCTCATGATCACACTCTTTAAATATCTCCAGGGCTGTCACTGTTCTCTGCTGTCTCAGAGGGTAAGACCAGGTATAACGGTTTTAAGTTACAGGAGGGAGGTAGATTTTGATCAAAAATTAGAAGGAACATCTTTACAATGAGAGCAGTTTGGCAATGGAACCCATTGCCTAGAGACGTGATGTGGTCTCCCTCTCTGTATGTCTTCAAAAAGAGTCTGGGCAGCTACCTGTTGGGGATGTTCTAGATGGAGATCGAGCACTGAGCAGGGTGTAGGACCTCATGGCCCATTAGGTGCCCTCCAATGCACTGATTCTATGCTTCTACATAGGTTTTCCTATACAAGTTGAATAATTCTTAGCAAAATGGTGGAGTACAAATATAGCTAAGAAACAGTGGAAATGGCCAAGGTGACCACAGGCAAGCTGAACTGACATTAGGCTAACTGGATGAAGTTCATAGATGAAGGAAACAGCTTAGGACTACTCTTGCCCTGCCTGAATCTTGTGCCAGTATTACCTATATCCCTGAAATGGAGAAGAACTTTGGATCTGGTGCAATTACCCCATTTTCTGCCAACAGATCTCTGAAATCAGGTGGCAGAAGAGAGCTCTACCAGCACAAGAGGCTTGTGGCTATTCCTAACTGGTACATCTTTCAGTCAGATTTGTACTGCTCCATGTTTACAGTTCTTTATGCTTACTTTTAATATGACTTTCTATATTATATTTCTTTTTAGGTTAGAATACATAAGTGTGAGATACATGCAACTCTTTTCTGAGGTATTCACATGTACGACACCCTTTTAAGCGTGAAAACATAATAAACTACCCTATTTGCTGGCGTATAAGACTCACTCCCCCCCCCGAGAAATACTGTTTGAAAATGGGGTGCATCTTATATGCTAGTGCATCTTATATACTGGCAAACAGCATTTGCTAGTGTATAAATGGGGTGCATCTTATACACTGGTGAGTCTTATATGCCGGTAAATTATGGTATATGCATGTTGAAATGGTATTATATCAGGTTTACAAAAAAAATTTGATACCTGAAATTGTATCTTGTCCTTTCTCTATGCATACAAATTATACAGATAATCCTAGATGATCACCAGTTCAGTCATTCAACTGACACTCAGGAATTTAACTGTACCAAGCACCATTTAATAATCTCATTTCTTCCATGTTTCACACCTTTTTCACATGACACTACTAAAAGCAACTATCTACATTTTAAGAAAATTTTCTTTGTTTCAATAATCACATTAGTTATCATTCCAGGCTTCTCTATTGAAATATAATACGTAATTCTTTGCTTTTCAGAACTATAAAAAACCAGTTCTCTATTATTTCTAGAAATCATATCCCTGACTAAGAAAAATAAGGTGAGTAAGGATAATGATAATATTATCATTAAACATACACAGTGTTTTCTAGGACATCAGAATACCAAAATGTTTAGTTCTGTTTTTCAGTATCTAAACATGAAGCTTTCTAGAACATTCATTAATATGAAGAACACAAAGTTATAAAGTTTTCAAAATGCAAATTACTTATGAGTCTAATGTTCTTATAGAACTGTACAAGATGGGACATGTCCCAAAGAAACACATCTTAAAGCATGTGTTTTTGCTAGTGATATTTCTTTGTACCTGCCAGATTTTCACATTTTCCACAAATGTGAAAAACACAAAAGATTATTGCCACATCTTCACATTTTTACAAGGTGAAAAATGCAAACCTCAAAATTAATCATGAATGCATCGAGAGTGAAGGATGTTTCATTAGAGCCAATTGTTTTACAACAGGTATAGGCATATTCCTCAAAGTTACAAATTCCAACGTTTAATTATGCACTATATGAAGAAGTACTTCCTTTTCCCTATCCTGAATTTCCCTAAGCCATCTACAAATGGGTGATGTTTTTACTCTGAGGATTGGGAAAAAAATTATACATGGTAATTTTGCCCCCATTGGGGAAGGCTTTTAGCGATGGCTGCTTCTCTGAGAAAGCAAATAGTGACACAGGCCTACCTAAAATTGCACCACAACTAGAGTAGACCCACTGAATCACCTGATACATTATAAACAAACACTTACATAAAGCCCATTGATTCAATGGGGATATTCTAGTTGGAACTAGTAGTTGCATTTAGGCCAGTCTCATCTGCTACTCAAAGTATGTCTGCATAGACATGGAACATGTGTATTATAGACATGTTCTATCATTTTAAAAATATGAATTCAGTATTTTTAATTTATTCTATAAACAAATGTCAAAAAATGCACTTGGAACAATAACATTCAGATTGTGGAGCTCACTGATTTCAGTGGAATATCTTTAAAGTTTATACTAGGCAGATCTCTGCCCTAAGTTGTCGAAGGACGTAATGTACTATGAAAAATACTATTCAAATAGACAGAGAGACCTTAAATTTCAAACAACAGACATGGTTTAACAGCATTTTCCTGCACGTCTGTCAGCTTGTCAGTTTTTATTTTATTTTATTAAAACACTAAACCAAGGGCATTAAGTAGCTATTGATTTAACTTTATAATAAAATCTGAAATCCTGGCTCATACTTGAAACCTTCAGCCTTTATTATTTCTTGTGACACCATAGTCTATTAAAGGAAAAGGAGAAATCAAAAGAATGAGAAAAGGGAAAAACCAGAAGAAAATGGGAGTGCAAGGAACCATACTTAAATGCATGGACAAAATGTTTTATTTAGAAGGTATTGGGAAAAAAGCTAGTCTAAACCACATCACTCTTCCTCCACAAAGCATCCTCTTCAAACAGTTACACAAAGAGTATTAGAGGACCTTTTTGACAGCAGGAACTCCAGACCACTGCCTACTTCTGCAGCTCTACCACTCTTCCTCCTGGCTGGTGCTGCCTTTTCATCTGTCCACTTTGAATGAGCAGTAACAACAGCCAGAAGGACCAGAACTTGTTTGATGCTCTCACAGGCACATGGATTGAATCTGGACAAAAATATAGCCATTAAATGAGCAACACTAACATCAACCAAGAAGCCAACTCGAGTCTACTCAGGGAACTGAAACTACTAAGGGCATTTTAACCCAGTGCTCTCCAAAACCTGGTTAATCTCAAGCACATACAGAAGGTGACAAAAATACTTTCATAGGGCTGTTTTCTGCACAGAATGACTGGAATCCTGTTGGTTGGTTCCAACTAGAGTAGACCCACTGAATAAACTCTTGAACGGTGAGCCCAAAATAGATAAATTCAATTGCTTCACTGACTCTACTCTAGTCAAGGCCAACAATAGGATTTAAGCCAATATTTGGAAGCCTATGAGGTCTGGTCTGATGATACACAAAATCTTTCTGCTACTGAACATAAAAAGTACAGCCCCAGCATGAAAGGTAGCCAAAAAGAAATTAGGATATGAATATAAAATTTGTGTGTGTGTGTGTGTGTGTGTGTGTCGCGCGCGCGCATATGTGTGTGTGAAAGCATATAACAACTATAATAAATCACTAAAATAATCAAGTGTTCAAATTAACACTATATAGTCCACACTATAAAGAGCAGTATGGGAGAAGATCCATAGAACATGAATCATGTGTTGAAGGAAAAAAGATGGCCCAAGGTTTCATCTTATTCTCTATTTAAACAGAAACCAAACTTATTTGGACTAGCAGTCTTCATCAGTGGCAAATGTAAATCTCATGTTGTGCAATATTTTTTTCCAGACAAAAGACTGAAGCATCAATAAAAAATCTACATAACCATAATAATATTCAAAGTACAAATATTTTATGAAGAACCAGTTTCAGTCCCATACTTGGCAACATTACAGTTTTATACAAAATATAAATACCTCTTCTCTTTTGTCTCTTCTGCCTTTGCTGTTTGCAAAAAGATGGTAAAGATAAAATTTTCCAGCATTACATATATAATTTCTCAATTTACGTAATTTTACCACAGGGTTAAATATCTTGTGGGTAATGTGATTTAGATTTAGACTGAAGACAAAGGGGCAAAAACTGAACAGTTCCATCACACCTCTTAGAGATAAGATTTAGCTGTTGTAGTGCAAACTTTTGTTTCTGTCACAGTAGTTACATCAGCAACAGAAGAGAAAACATTTTCAGGGGAATAAGACAGCTTAAATGTTAGTACAATGGCTTGGGGAAATTGCAAATTACATTGGAAGACTGCAGTTTTGACAATGTTCTACAGCACAAGCACAATTCTGTTCAATGGAGCTTTCCACTTTGAAGAATGAGATGTAAATGTGTTTAGTTATGCGAACATCTAATGCAAAGGCATGAAAAACAATATGACTGAATGATGCTACTTCTAAAAATGCAAACTGTGATCAAGTCAAAACAAAGTTTTTATTTGCATAAAAGTGCTACATGTTAAGAAACAACATAAGCAATTCAAATGAATTGTCATACAAGCAGGAACTGATCATTTTGGTTAAATGTTGCAGATTACTTTTATAAAGGAGAAATAGATATATCGATATATAGTGTCAACACTCTTCATTTGTCTGGTTAAGGATCAAAAGTGCATGAATTATAGCATGCTAGAGCAATACTATGTTGTTGTTGTTTTCTTTTTGGAAAAGTCTGTAAGCAAGAATATTTGCACAAATATTCTCAATTCTTGTAGAACCAACAGACAAGTATAGATCTATCCATAACAGGGTGACAGTAGAAATCTGAACAAAGTTGAAAGATTCCTACTTTTTCCAGATTTCTAGTCTAGACTGCAAATGAACTATTTGTAGGCTGAAAACCAGATCCTCAACAAACCAAACCAAACAAGACATCTGATTCCATATGAATTATAATTTATAATGCATGGCTGCACCGAACCTTGGCTGTTCCGATTGCACTTCTCTATTTAGGTAATAAACATGAAATTCTAGCGATTAGGCAGGTTTCTCTGTTCTTGAACTGGACTGGAACACCGCAAGACATTTTGTAAAAACTGGACATCAGTGTTGGCTTATTTCTGGCCCAGTAAATCAGACACAATTTGAAAACATTGGGGTGAAGGTCTGAATCAATCCATTTTCATCCTTCACCACTCTACAACTTTTATGGAAGCTAATTCTAGTTCCCTCTTCCTGTCTCATCCACTTGTCTGAGTATTGCTACAATGACAGCAAGCAGAAAAATGGAAGGTGGAGAGAAAGGTTCCTTCCCTAAATTTCATATGTTTGACATGTTACAGAACATGCCAGAAACAAATAACTTCTGGAACTGTAGCCTGTAGCTACCAAACCTGTAATTACATTTCCCAAGGCTACTTACATTTATTACACTATCTGGTAATATATCACTATTATTGGGAAGAAGAGAGATATCACCTATTCTCCTGCTCTCCTCTTGCACCCCAGGGATGTAATTGTTTTGTGTGTTGCAGAGATGGATCAAGTGGGCTGCATGTTTTCCCCACAAGGCCATTAGCATCCTTAAGCCCACCCATGCCCACTTGCAAAAACATATCAGTATAGAATGGTTTTTATGCTCCTGAAAGTGTTCATGAATAATGTTTTTGTAATAACATATGCTGCAGGGCCTCCTACTCTTCCCTCAAAAACCCTTTAAAAAATTGCAAGTGGATTTCTGCCTACTTCCAGTTTTGACTTGTCATCATTTTTATAAAGGGCTGAAGTGGTCTGTGATGGGGCAGAGAAACAGCCTCCAGATGCTCTGCTCATCTGTGATATACTACATTAAAATGTGAGCTGGAAGGCAAGCATTACAGTCACTAAAGATGGTTGCTCTCAATCCCATAACAATCTCTCCCAAACAATATTTCTCAAACCCAGGCAATATTTCCAAATGCATATTATTTTTTATGCAACTGAAAGAATTTGAGTTCAGTGTACAGAAAAGAATCCAGAAGGCTACATATAGCCCTGCTTATCAGTACTTGGAAAAGTCATCACTCATCCTTATGGGGAATTTGGAGTTATAGTCAAAAAAAAAAAAAAAAAGGAAAAAAAAGGGAACTTGTCCATCTCGTGCTGCAAAACTAATACAAAGCTAGTTCTCAGGTGAAGTAATCTTGTGGGTCTTCTGTAGTATTATGAACCATCACTACTTATCAATCCATAATCAAGAAGGGAAGTTATCTATGCCTTATTCATACATAGGCTATTTTTGCCTATAGCTAGTGGGAATGTATGTGCAGCAGCCCATTTATTGGTTAATTTACTGAAAGTACTTTTCCCCTGCTCTTCAGCCAAAAGGGTTCCTGGAGCTTCTTACATACAATCAACATAAACAGGACCACCCCTGCTGTCTTGCAATCTCCTTCTCATCTATATGGCAATAGCTGTATGTATGTGTTGTCTATACCGACAATAGCTGTATTTATCTAACTGAGCTGGTGCAAGTTGGGGAGAATTTTGATTCAGTTTGGTTTTTCCAGCAGTTCCTGATATTTGCAAATTTCTTCATAATAGGCACAGAAAGAACTTCAGGCTTATAAAATCTATGTGAAGGAGAAACTAAAACATTTTCTCATTCCTTCTTCAGTACTGGAGACAATACACAGCTATCAAGAGCAATGGCCATTTACATTCTCCATGAAATTGTCTATCCCTCTTTTAACGCTACCTTGCTTGGTGGCCATAATTACAACATGTAGTAGTGAATTCCATAAGCACCACTAACCATTCCTTCCATTTGTCTGAGATGCCACAGTTTGCCCCAAATTATTAAATACTGTTTTAAGTTGGTTATATTAGAGCTCAATGGGATTGAAAATAAATAGACATCACACAAACAATGTCTTAAGATATAAAACTACAGATAGTTGACACTTTAGCATTGAGGATGGGGGCAGCGAAGACCCACTGAAAGCAACAGAACAATCTAAGTAATGAAAATATGTTGCCTGCCTGACATCATTTGAAGAAAATTAGATTTTATTGACATTGGCCTATAGCATATGTATCTGTTATGAATCAACAGTTTGTACTTGCAGAGTATATACTGGGCAATTTTTCAACTCAGCAGGGAAAGATGCTTAACATTAAAGACTGTCTGGATTTGTCAGCCTATGTTACAGACTATGATTCTCCTATGTTGACAGCAGAACCCTGTCAAACTGACATCTATTATTTCAAGGGTACACTCAAAGGCAATCACCAACACAATAATTTGGTCTTATCTAGAAGGTAAGAAGCATCATTATTACCCCAAGGAAGAATAGATTAAAGCTATACATTTAATTTTCTATCACCTCTGATGTTTTATAAGTAACTCCTAAAGTTAGGGTAAACAAAAAAGAAAAGAGTCTGAACTGGATCATAAACTTAAGCTGATTTTTGCATGAACTAGATTCAATGGCTTGAGACCACGACCTTTGAAAGGAGAACTAGATATCACCTGCTATTTATATATGTGACATCAATGCTTCTCAGTCTTTAGCAATCCATATGTTTCTCTATTTTGGCCAGGGTTTCCAGGAGGTGAAAGTTGAAAAACGCTGCTCTTACACAACTTAATATGAGAATTGGGCTGACTGATACATAAACATACATGGGATATTCATCTCTATACTTCCTTGCAAAATTAAATCTGGATTGTGGTGTTAGTCTCACAGTATATTGGGCACATTTTTTAAAAAGACAGGAACCCTTTGTCAAGGAATATTCACTATTAGGCAGGAACCGTAACAGGAACTAAGCATCTATGTCATGATGGTGGGCAGATGAAGTACAAATGTGCACTACATGCATATGAAAGAAACATTGATGCTCTATTCTTTTTTTCTAAATTTCTGAAATCACAGTATGGATCACACAGAGGTTTTCTTCTATATCTTTAAACACTTTATCTCCCTTTTCCTAAATTTAACATAATAATATAAGTTTGCAATTTGCTGATCACCTTCATACGTTTGGTCCCAATGCATGTACTATTCTGTTGATTTTTCTTCCCTAATATTCCATTGGGGCTGCAAACATTTTACAAAGAGATAATTGATTTTAAACTATTTATTCATTTATTTAGGATTTGTTTATTGCCTGTCAGCCTATGTCAGCCTGTCAGTGCTCCTGAAGTGATATACAAAAAATAAAAAAGAGGTAAAAACATTATTCAAAAACAAATCTCAATAACTTTTTAAAAACCTTTTGTAAAAAGACTCAGTATGTGCATTCAAGTTGTCTGTCAACAGATGGTAACTACAGAATGTCATAGGATTTTCTTAGGCAAGGAATACTCAGAGATGGTTTGCCACTGACTTCATCTGAATACAGCTTACAGTATCTGGTACTTCATGATGGCTTCCTCGTCCAACTATTAACCAACTATTAACCTGACCCTGTTTAGCTTCCTAAATCAGAAGGAATATGATGCATTGAAATGGATACATTCATTCAGAAAATCAGGATCAATCAGAAAAGCCATCCCTGGTATAAGCCTTGCCTGCCTGCAGGAAGTTCAAGAGAGATAGAGCCAGCCTAATTTTTTGGGTTTTTTGTTTGTTTGTTTGTTTGTTTGCAAAGGTTCCTATATGCAGGGTGCCAAATACATTGCAAAGTCCAAATACATTTGCTCACCAATCCAACTTCTTTCAATGGTGGGGCATGTAACATGAATACCACTAAGAATCCTGGCCCTTGTATAGGCGCATACTTTTATTTTTCTGTCCCTTTTCATTGGAAAGCCATGCATATTTCCCCAAAGTCCATGTCTCCTTAAAGCTCATACTTGATAAGCAAATTAGCTAGGCAGCTTAACTGTTCCTGTCCCACACAGAATTCATGCAGTTGTTTAAATGGGTGTTACTTGTTGAAATGTGTTCTAGTTTCAGTGTAAAAAAGTGGTAGCTCTGCACTCAATTCAATGAAAATTAGTATATGAACTAGATATTTATTCATGTATACTTTAGACCTGTAACGTCTGTCAATAGCACTGGCTATCCCTTTCCTGGCATAAATGTCTTCTAATTATTATGGTGGTTTGGTCCTCCTACTAGTTCTGTTCCTTATGTGCAAGGAACTCTGGGCCTGGTAGTACTGACTATATGTCTCATAAAAGAAGAACAAATATCTCTAGACCTGTTCAAGTCTTACTTAGCTGGTTTCAATCAACACACAAAGAGAAACTGACCATCCACCATTATTTACCTCACAAAGAAGGAAACAAATCTGACGTGGAAAAGTTCTCCATGCAGGCAAGCATCCTAATTATCCAATGTTGTTGTTTGTATGGAGTTTCCACTCAGGAATGTCTCCAATATGAGCAAAGCAACAGTGAATGAGAGTTAGGATAGGGAACTCCGTTTGTACTATACTGATGCAAACTAGGTAAGTAAACCAAATCCTAATTTAACTGCCCAATCACATTCTCTCTATGTTCCAGAGAATGGCCTAAGCCAAAAATATTTACAGTGTTGCTTGTTCTTCTCTTCTGTTACTTTTAATAGGCTGCAACAGAGCTCACAGTTTCTTGACAATGATACAGAGCTACAAGAAAATACATATCCTACAGCATGAACTACAATGTAGTTAATGTTCCTGCTCCAAAGTAATGGGATTACAATCTCTCTTTGATCCCCATACCTTAGTTAAGTGTATTGTCCTTTGTTATGCTTATCTATGCATAATGATGTAAATATCAACACAGCTTCTAGAGATAAGTGTACCCTTATCTGTCCTCTCTATTAATCCCATTCCTAGTGGAATTTTTAAGCCTTATGGTTTACAAGCCTTAGTCTATCAACAGTTACGTGTTGTTGTTGTTACTATTTATACCCCATTCTTCCTTATAAGAACTCTAGACAGCTAACTATTTATAGAAAAAAAATGTTAGAATCACAGATCACGCGTATATAGAATTACAATTAAGCATCTAACTTCACAATTACAAATCTCAGCTAAAATACAAAAAAATATATAAACCATCAGCAGTTACAGATAAACTAAACACTGTATTTACTCATTAGTAGAGACCATCTTGGGAGGTCAAATGAATAAAGTGAATAGTGCCACTAAATTATGCTTTCAGCAGAAGCTAAGTGCACAGTTACTGGCACCAAACAGAGTCGTAATTACACCAACTGACAGAAATTGTCTAAAACACAAGGTCAACAAAACCACAAGAAATATACTTGTTTTCAATTATGAGGACAAGCACGTTACAAACAAAATGCAAAGATTTACTTTCCAACTCTGCCTGCTATCTAATAGTGCATTTCAATTTCTATCTATTCAATGGGGCTTGACTTCTAGAATTACAATGTAGAAAAAAGGGCCATTAAATAAATAGTATTGACCTCAAGGAAAATTAATTTTAAGTTTGGGGTGCTGGGTTTCTTCACCTTATCACGGTTCTAAGCCAGAAAATGAGCTCTGTGAGTATAAAATCTTCTGGATCGTTTAGCAAGGGGCACAGATGGGCCTTTCCTCAGTGTGAACGCCCATCTATGACAAAGTGTGATTGGAAAGCATTCTGTGCTATACTCTCTGTATACAAGAACAGAACTGTATCCTACTAGTGCACAAACCCCTTGTATTTTTAAAAGTGCTTTATTTATAATTTTTAATTATAAATATTTATTATTTTAATTATAAATAAACAAGGATAATAACTTTAATGTAATTTCAAAAAAAAATTGATTCTTATACTTATTCCACACAACTCTTTGAAGTGACAATTGTCCTATGATTTGGTATTCCCCTACTAATTTTTTTCATATCTATACAGCAAAGGGTGTAAGTGTGAGACCTATATTTTTTTGCAATTAATTTCCTTAAGATAATGTTAGAAGGATCAGGTTCTTTAAATATAGATGAATTTCAAGGTGAGCCGGCAAGCAGATGTTATTAATGGCATATGATTTATTGGGACATGAAATCTGAACTGAAACCATATGATTAGCCGAGCTTTTTATAAATTATAATTGCTAACTGATGAAAATATGCAGCAGACCCCTAATAAACCAGCTTTTACCATTAGAGTCTATGAATTCTGCATCTGCTAAATGTTCAATATCTCTTCTTATTTGTCTTTGGAAACCCTCAGAAAGCCCTTGGCTAGCATTCTTCTTATGTATCATTTTTGACCTTGTTATATTATCATTCTATTTGGGGAGCACTGCTACAAACTTGGGAACTTGCTATTGGCTATATTGAAGTACAGACAGTAGCAGACTCTGGGGAACATGTTTTTATGATACCAGTAATCTTGTATAGTCATCACAACTTCAGCTGCATCTACTCTTCAAGAATCACAAAGCTACTGCCCAAACCCCATCACTTGCACTGTTTCAAGTCAAAAATTTTGTCCACTGAATTTTTTCAAATGCCACATAAAATACCAATGCATTTATCTGAAGTATGCATATATTCCACACCCCTAGACTTGAACCTCAAATAAAACAACATCCAAAATGCAACAAGATTCTACAGCAAGGAAATGTAAGAACACAAAAGACAACAATAAAAAGCCACTTGAATATTAATACGTAATATTTTAAATGTTAGCAAAAATAAGGAGACAGCATAATTGATCAACAAACAAAACTTGTTCTTCTGGGATTTTCCTTTAAAAAGAGATGGGAAAAAGGACAGTCAAGAAAGAACCACCACGGCACCCTTAGAATTTGCTCTTGTTACATGCCTTCAAGTTGACCCCAACTTATGGCAAATATCATAGGCTTTTTGTTATAGGACTTATTATTCAGGGCAAGTTTGCCATTCCCTTTCTGTAAGACCGAGAGAGTGACTTGCCCAAGGACACCTAGTGGAGTTTCCATAGCTGTTTGGATGATTTGAACCCTGGTCTCTTAGAGTGCTAGTCCAACACACAAACTACTACAGCACATCAGCTTTCTTTCGCTAGGGAGTTAATTCCATAAATGTTGTGTTATCAGTGACTAAGTTGTATATTTATCATCTTTCCACACCAGCACATAGACCCATATGGAGATAGGTAGTTTTCAAAATATTGGAACCCTAAGTTATTTAAAGCAGAGGCTGACCAAATATCACTTTCTATGTGTTATTGGACTGCAGCTCCCATTATATCTCATCATCACATCATTGGTCATTCTGGTCAGGACTCAAGGGGATTTCAGCCCAATATATCTGGAGGAAAAGAAGCTGTCCACCAATGCTTTAAAGATTAACATTAACAGCAGTGATGTAGACTCAAGTTGATAGACTTGGACTCAAGTCGGACTTAAGTCACTTCAGTGACTCGACTCAGACTCGACTCAACCATAAATGATGCACTGACTCGACTCAACTCGAGACTTGTATATTTTTAATGACTGACTTGGTGCCCTTGGTTCAGTAACATAACGCCTTCATCCAGAAACCTTACACTTTGAACAACGCCTCCATCTCTTTTTGCCTACTAGTCACATGACAATCTCTCCCAAGACCAAAGTGTAGGCACATTTCTCAGAGGAGAACAGCAAACAGGTTAGGCTATGTGCTTGAGACAGGCTTGAGGTCTGCTCAGCAGACTGTTCTCACTGCATATCAGAGGAGCCTTCTAAAATGTTTCTTAAGAGCAAAAGACAAGACTTGCCCCAGAGTGCAGGATGCATTTCTCAGAGGGAAACAGCAAATGTGTTAGGCAACAAGCTTGAGGAAGAAGGATCCTTCCTTCTACAGCTTATGAATCTTCAGTAATGGGGAGTAAAATAGGATTCTATTCCCCACTTCTGAAGCTGCAGATGGCAAAATTGCAAATGTGGAGAGCCCACACTGTTAAAACTGAATTTATTTCACTCTATCCAATAATTCTGGAATTTTGGTTGGGGTATGAAGTTGGCTTCTAGACTTGAGACTTGACTTGAAAGTATCTCCAAGGACTTGAGACTTGACTTGAGACTTGAAGGTAGAGACTTGAGACTTGAGACTTGGAGTAAAAGACTTAAATATATCACTGATTAACACCTTAAATGGAGCCATATAATGAAATGGAACTCAATATGCCTGGCATAGAGAATGAGTTTTTTCTGTTAAAACTCACTAACTTTCTGGATCAACTGTGATCTGTGAATATTTTTAGCAATCCCATATACCAGCATATGATACCAAAAACCACTGAGATCTCTATGAGTATTAGTAGGGTTTTATTCTGTCTTTCCAGTTCCCAGCAAAGATCAACAGACAGTGAGGGAAAAGAGTATTTCATCTTCTGAACTGGGTAAACTAAAATGGCCTAATTCTTCTAGGAAGAACTGCATACTCCAGTAATGGAAAATGATCTGTAATTTGCTGGATTACCATCATTTTACATGTTTTCTGGACCACTTTTTTCCTTCAAGATGTTATGGTTTGCTCCCTCTCAAGAGAGAAATCTGTGATCCGCATGGCCCAGAATAACTTCAGAATGATGAAGCCATCAGCTCTCCTTAAGAATGGTACTCACTTCATGTCAACATGGATGCAGCGGGATTGTACATTTAATCTTAGAAGGCCAAGCAGCTTCCTCAGCACCTCATGTATGCAGCATGAATTTATGCAATAAGGAATATGCAGTATCTGGCAAGACTTCATGATAATACAAAATGTTGAATTTGCAAGTTTCTAAATCACGTGAGGAGTTTCCAGAAATATAGTTAAGTTCCCCATTGCAGAATATATGAATTTTGAATGCATGAGAGATGAAGATGTAAAATATCTCAGATATTTCCAGGGTGACAAATGTTTACTTTATGTTTTCTTTAGCACGATTCGCTCACCCAACTGGAAATCCTCTGTTTCATCAAAAAGTTCCATTACTTATAATCCCATTTACCACTAAAGGGTGCAAACAGTACTTTTTCTATTATATTTTCCAGGATAGAATTTTCTTTCATTTTCATGGCCAGATCCAATGTGTGTGAATATACTTTTGTTCTGAACATTATGTGAGATCCAAAAGAGAAATACACAGAATGTGCATAAAGATTCAATGGGTTTTTGTTTTGTTTTTTGGCAGATTTTACAATTTTTCCCTGTCTTCTTGATGGTAAGAAACCCCAAAGCAGCATTCAGTTGCTCTTGCTTGTCATAAGGATGAAAGAGGCTCCTGTCAGCACACAAGTATGCAAGTGGAAGCAAATCATAAGGATTCACAGCTGCAGCTAATAAGTGTTCTGCAATGCCTAATGGCAAAGTGTCAACTCAGGGATCTTCAAATACCATACAGTGCATCATCATCTCTATCATGCTGGTCTTAAGAGTCAAGCATTTTACATGCCAGAACAGTTTCTTACTGAAAATAGTACCTACTTCACTTACGATACCAGATAACTGATTGTACTAGAAGAGGAAAAATCTAAAGATTCATCTAGACTGACAGCTTTTTCTTTTCTTTTTTGCATAATTTACTACATATACTGACAGACAGTTTTGTCTTTAACACATTGTGGATCTGCCACACTTGGTGCTTTATTTCATCTAACCACAAACAAAATCATATACCTCCTCTCCATTCACCCATCCACCCACACTGTTTTTCTCAATAAAGACTCAAGTCTCATACTACTCATTTCTCTGACTATTTTTTTATTCTTACTAAAAGTATTCCATGCTGCTGCACCAGGAGCAGCATTCATTCAGGTCCGTTGATGGTCATCTTACTTGTTACAGAAAAAGATAAAACACAGCTACTTCAGAGCCTCTCTATTTCAAAATTCTACCACAAACTCCACTCTTCTGTTTCTTGATGGATTTGATAAAATTTATCATGTGATGAATCAGTGCCATTTGGAAAACATAGCATTAATTTGGAGCAGAAATATCTGAACTTATACTTGCAAAAGAAAATAGAAGAACTCAGCAGCTATTTGTCAAAAGAAACATGCAAGTATTTGTTTCATGACTTTGAAGAACAAAGCTAAAACCAAAAATGGCAGAGTGCTGGTGACAACATACCTTAACATTAGTGATAGTGATGATATGAGTGTACTTATTTCACTTTCAAATGTAATCTTAACCCAAAGATATGCTGACTATAGCTGGTTAGGAATAGCCTGGTTTTGGCAGATGTCAGCTGGCTAAGTACAGATGTAATTTTTCACTAAGTTTCTTCTTGAAGGTAGCAACAAGTAATTTCAGTAATTTTCTTCCTGCTGTGAGAATTTTCAAAGGCTATTTGTAATTTGGGACTTAGCTTGTGAAAAAATCCCACAAGGTTGTTTTGAATAGGAATCAGCATTTTCTGCATAGGAAGCAGCCTTTTCTACATGGAAAATAATATTTCAAAGCAGAAATATTAATTCCTGCACAGAAAATGCTGTAATTAGGGATTTATTCTGCGTAAAATTTGCAAATTATTTATTTGCATAGAAAACAGCATTTTCTGTGCAGGAATTAATATTCCTGCTTTGAAAAATTAATTTTCATGCAGAAAAGGCTGCTTTCAGTACAAAAAATGCTGATTTCTGCACAAAACTATGTATGAATTTTGCACAGAGTAAGTTCCAGACTGTGAAGATTCTCATTAGTCCAGAATTCTTTTCATCACAATTTATCTGCACTTGAAAAACATGTTTTTTTGACCATATTCAAAATACTCTTGAATATTCAAAATACTTTTGAATATTCTTTCCATTTCTATGGTTGGTGCACCACTGCTCTGCCAGCTAAGAACAGCCAGCAGAAAAAACAAAGGTGGGGGCAGAGAAGGGGTTGAATAATGGAACTGCTGGATTATACCATATTTAAATTTCTTCCAGCCCAGGGACACAGCCAACACAAAATTAGCTTGGGGAAAAAGTAGTCTTGATTTTAATACTTCTAAACTTATGGGGTTTGTATTCAGCACAGTTTCAGCTGCTCTAGTGTCAGCTCAGATAGCCCTCAGCCATCTTTGGGAGTTAGGACTACACTCTGAATCCATAATTTCCTTTTCATGATGTGCACACCTTTGTTACCTGATAATAACTCAATTTTCCTAGATGAGTTTTTTTTTTCTGGTCTCACCTGCTGTTGAATTTCTCTGGATGCTTTTCTCGCATGATATGAAATCTGTGAGCAATTGAAGCATCCTGTAAGAAATAAAAAAAAAGAAAATATAATTTTTGCATGACAGACAAAATATGAAATAGTGTTATAAAAGATGCTAACCAAATAAGAATGAAATCCAAACAGTCTGAGAGGGCCAAGCACCAGTTAGGTCGATACTAGGCCTGATGAAGCTGTCCCTTCCCTGTCTAGGGTGTTGGAAATTAATTAAAACTTCTCTTATCTTGGTTCACATTTTTTCTGGCATTTTGGCTGCAACCCTGGATTGAAGGAAATTTGGATCTGGAAGAATTTGGCTCCTAGCTCAACCTCACATCTTTTGGGGTTTGGACCACAGCTGGTCTAAAAAGTCATTAATCTTGTTTTCTGGTAATAAAAGACACTATTTTTCAGAGGAATACCCTCACTGTAATCATAGAATCATAGAATCATAGAATCATAGAAATGTAGAGTTGGAAGAGACCACACGGGCCATCCAGTCCAACTCCCTGTCATGCAGGAACACCCTCAAAGCACTCCCGACAGATGGCCATCAAGCCTCTGCTTTAAAAACCTCCAAGGTAGGAGACTCCACTACTCTCCGAGGCAGCAGATTCCACTGCCGGAATACCAGCATCAGTTTTATAAATAAATGAGCAGAGCACAGACCATAGGGGCTCCACCTGACTTGCTTTTGCATCAAAAGCTCCAAAGAAGTTTATCTTCCAGTTGATATACTAATCAACAGCTGTCCTGTCCAGGGCTGTGCATATTTACTCATTTCTATTTTCAAAAGTATTTGTTCCAGGCATGCAAAACAGGGATGAGGGAATGGTTCCTAAAAACAAACAAAAATACTAGAGATGTTTTTGCTTGTTTGTTTCATTTCTGTTTATTGCACATTTTCCCATATCAAACCAGGTTATAATTTTATTTTATTTGTATCTCACTAGGAGGAAAGTTACAGCTATTTAATATATGAATTTGGTAAGAACATAAAATATAAGTTTGTGATACCATGCACTTTTGTACATTAAAGTCTACGCAGATACAACCAATGTTTCCAAATCTTTCTGTTTATGTTCTTTTAGGTTCCTATCACACTACACAGTTACAGCACTATTATTTCACTTTAACTGTCCTAGTGGCACCCTTAGAATTCTGGGGTTTGTAGCTTGGTGAGGCACCGGAGCTCTCTGACTGAGAATTCTAAATGTCTTACCTCAAACTGTGAATTTCATGATTTCATGCAATATTGTCATGATAGTCAAAGTAGTGCTATAACAGTGTAGTGTGATGAAGCCCTTAATCTTTCCTGTAAATCTAGTAAGCACCAATAACAAAATGTTGCAAGTAGCAGCAAGAACAATAAAAGGGAATTTTTAACCTAAATACGAGTAGTTCAATGCAGTGTGCAAAGACTGAATATTCTTTAGAAAATTTTACTGAACAGTGTAAATTAGGAAGCATTTGGTATGACATCGTAAGAGCCTGGAGAATCAATAAACTGGAACATGTTCAGGGGAGGGTGACCAATATGGCCAAAGGTCTGGAAACTAAGCCATACGAGGAACTGCATAGGGAGCTGGGTATGTTTAGCTTACAGAGCAGAAGGTTGAGATATGATATTACAGCCATATTTAAATATCTTAAGAGATGTTGTACAGAAGACAGAGCAAGCTTCTTTTCCACTGTTCCAGAGACCTGAACATGAACTGATTGATTCAAATTACAAGATTCCACTTAAACATTAGGAAGAACTTCTTTACTGTGGCCATTTCCACCCTACCCTGTTACAGTACTATTATTCTACTTTCAACATTCTGTGGAATCCCGGGGTTTGTAGTTTGAGAAGGGGCATTTAGAATTCTCAGTCAGAGAACTCTTTGGCCTCAGTAAACTACAAACCTCAGGATCCATAAGATGTTGAAAGTGGAACAATAGCACTTTAACAGTGTAGGGCAGAAATGGCCTGTAAGAACTGTTTGACAGTGGAATGGAGTGCTTCAGCATTTGGTGGATTCTTCATCTTCAGAGGTCTTTAAAATGAGGATAGATGGGTATTTTTTTAAAGTGCTTTCATAGAATCATAGAAATGTAGAGTTGGAAGAGATCACATGGGCCATCCAGTCCAACCCCCTGCCATGCAGGAACACCCTCAAAGCACTCCAGACAGATGGCCATCTAGCCTCTGCTTAAAAACCTCCAAGGAAGGAGACTCCACTACACTCTGAGGCAGCATATTCCACTGCCGGACAGCCCTGACTGTCAGGAAGTTCTTCTTGAGGTTCAGGTGGAATCTCTTTTCCTGCAGCTTGAATCCATTGCTCCTTGTCCTGGTTTCTGGAGCAGGAGAAAACAAGCCCTCTCCCTCCTCTACATGGCATCCCTTCAATTATTTAAACATGGCTATCATGTCCCCTCTTAACCTTTATTCTGCAATTGTGTATTCCTGCATGGCAAGGGACTAACCTCAATGATCACAGTGGTGTAACTGTATAATGAGAAAGGCCCCAGGAGATTCTATAGTTTTCCTGAGTAATCAAACACTTTATAGCCTCAGCCATTTGTATCCAGAGACACAGTTTCCATCCAGTGATAATTGATGTTACTCCATCAGTTTAAAGCAGAAAATCTACAGCATGATCTACATTCGTGCCAGGCAAAATGCTTGTTGAGACAGCAGAAAGTGTTGTGCTATACTGCACCTCCTTTAAAATGCTCTGCCAAAAAGGAGGGAGGATAGGCATTTTGAAGGAGGAAAGGATTTTCACTTTCATTTGTGCTTGTCAAAAGATCTCTGAAATGTCTCTTTTAGAACAAAAACCAACATTTTCTGGAGTGGGGCTACTGTAGAAATCCAGCACTAGCAAATATTAGTTCTTAGTGCTAATTATTCAACCTTGTATTTTTCCATTTTTGTCTTTAATGGCAGGTGAAGGGTTAACATTAAGGACATCAAAGGCTTAAGTTGTGTAAATACCTACACTTCCATAATAAAAGTAGTTCTTCCCCATATCAGTGATTTGCATGTATCTTCCTGTTTAAATACATTTCTGAATGTATGTTTTGACTAAATAATTTAGATAGGCAAAAACATTTTTCACTGACAACATCCAGCTTATAGCATTCAAAAGAGACACTAATTATTTTTGTCATCTTTTGACAGTAGAACATTTTGATGTAAATTTCTCCTTCTATTTTATTGAGCATGCAGATTCTGTTATGTCACACAAAAGCACTAATACGCAAGTTATTAGTTGAACACATCTTTTTTTTAAAAAGTATATTCTCAAAAGCTTTTATTTTCCTGAATCCTCAAAATAACACAATTTAAAAGCATTTTGTAACAGATTCTATTGCTTTCAATAATACAATTTCACCAAAGGGCAGAACAATATCTTTAATAAACTAAGCCTATATTTATACTGTATTAATGGATGACTTTTTTCTTTATTAGTATTATTCTGATGAATTGTCTCAAAGCAAATCTGAGACTGAATCCAGTCAAAGAAGGAAATTTTCACTAGGGGAAAGAGAAAAAAAAGGTCTTTGCTCAGCCTTGTATTTGCAAATGTGTATCAGTGACATTTCTGCCCAAGCTTGCCCAAAATTTCACAATATCAAAAAAGAGAGGCCAAAATGCAACATTATGGGATCCTACAGTGATTTTAGCTATAAGCTTCAAATAAATTCACCATTAAACATTTTTATGAAGGATTTGAAAGGAGAGAAAAAGAACAGACACTCTTAGCAGTAGTTCTATCCGCTGAAACAAGAAAGAAGAAACAGACTTATTATGAGGGCAAGAGACCATCAGATGTTTGAAGGTATTGTATTAGAACTTGATAAGTGAAGAACACAAGTGCTGCTAGTTCTCTCATGAGCTATACTGGACTCCATACCTTGGGTGGGAATTTAGAATAAGCATTTCTCTATCTTTTGCTGAAAATCTCACCACTGCAGTACCCAAGCTCCTACTACAACACCAGAACAAATATGATTTTAACAGTTTAGTGTTCGAACAGCAGGTTAGCATCCTGCTGAGTTTGGAACACCGCTTGAGAACAGGTATCAGCCATACACAGACCAAGGGCAGGCCACATCAAGAGAGTCATTTTCCAGGCCTTCCCTATGGCTAAGTTCTGGTTAAATCTTACATGATGTGGAGCAGTTTCCTCTGGACAGTAATGTCTGGTGCAGTCCTTGCCTTGTTTAGGAAGCAGAATAGTTTGGAGTTTACAATGGATATGACCGATCTATGATATGAGAGGGTCAAATGATTATGGCAGAAGAACATATCTAAAGTTGAGAACGTCATCATATAATGATGGATGGCCTGAGAGAAGAAGTTGCAGAGTGAAAGAAAACAACCAGAAAATGAACCAGAGTTTTCACTAAGGGTAATAAGACAGTGCCATTTCTTTGAAAAGTTACATACATTCAATGAATTGATCCCCCCTCTCCATATGATCACACTGCCTCAAATCCTATGGTTAGTTCTAACTAGAGGAAAACCTGTTGAATTCATAAGATTTACCTATGATTTGACTCACCATTCAATAATTGATTCACTGGTTCTACTCTGTTTAGGATTAACTAATCAAATTCAGGCAATATTATTTAGGGTTGACCTTAAAAGTAAAAAAGGTCCGAGATTTAATTCTAGGTTATCTATATCAGAAATGTACAAGAACAAATTCTTAATATTTACATGCTCAATGTAAAAAAAAAGTTCTCAACACTCAAAATATCTCACCAGGAAACAGAAAAACATGTGCATGGTTCATCACACTTCGCCACTTTGTTCAGGAAAATTTAACCCAAAATATTGTGCAGAAAACATTTTTTTGTGGGGGAAGGATGGGTTTCGATATACAGAGTGGAGTGTAAATATTTTGCTTTTTCAACAACAACAACAACATAATCTTAAATTACAGAGACATCTGTATCCTTACAGAAGGGGGAGAAAACTGTTGAAAGTTCATTTGCATGTAGAAATGAAATATGGGACAATTTATATCCACATCACTTCAGCCTGGAACAAAAGCAACCCAGACTTTCAAGGGGTTTTTAGCAACTGGTTCTGTTCCTCCAACAGAAGGACCTTTTCTTTTGGACATCACTCAAAATTTGGAACTGGAGAGTGATCCACAAAGCACATTTTCCTTCTCCTACCATTACCATCAGTCTCTGAAGCAGGGATGGAATCATGAAATTTTCCAGACAAAATCTTAAAACTGCAGGAACCCAAGGGCCATGTAGTCTAAGTGAGAAATTTATGAGGCTGAAATGTGTTTGAATGCAACTTCTAGCAGCCCTAGCAGACATAGGTCAACAATATCTTGAGCACTACACATTTCTCATCCCTACTGTAAGGAACATTCAGTCCTCTCTTCGTCATTGTTAGGCACAGTTTACAACAGATTGAACTCCAACTCTCATCAGCTATAGACAGGATGACGAACAGCTAAAGATGGTGGGAGTTGTAGTCCAATAGCACTTGGTGTCCCACAGACACCTTTCTCCCAGTTTAGTGTAGTTATACTCACTAACCACATTTTCCAGTTAATCCAGAACCTGAAACCACAAATTACTGTTGATTTGCAAATAGCAGTTTCTAAGGAAACCTGGTTAATGTCAACCACAGTTAGTCTTGTGAGGACAATGCAACAATTTATCATGGCTAAGACTGACAAAGTTGAGGGACGAAAATGCTTTGGAAAGGATAGAAAGGACAATGGTCTGACTGTTACAGTTATATTTGTATTGGATAATGCCTATTGACTAGCCTTAGGCAAATATCCCTAATGGCTATATAGTCATTTTAATTTGCTCATCATAATCACCTAGTTTGCTATAGTGATTAATGAAATACAGACTGTAAACCACTTTGCATGCTTGAAGTGCTATATAATATTAATAGCCAAGTAGTGCTTCAATTATGATAACAAAATGTAGTACTATAAGCACAGATAATTTATAATTGATATACTTTTAATACAATGCTATTCTTGTTGCATGACAGTCCCACCCTATAAATATGCAGTTTGTAGAATACGGATCCAAAAGTAAGATCTCAAGGCTCTTCGTATTAACACCTCAACAAGTAAATAATACATATAGTCATTTTAGAGCTCAAATTGTTTTGCAGTGTATTATCTTTTTATATTTTCATACCGACAGTTTGAGGTAGATCATTATTACTGTAAGTCTTCAGAATGGTAACTATGACTGAGAGATTAATTATAAAGTCTGTCTTGTTCCTCTGCTTCAAAGCCATTGCCCTCCACATGGAGAGCATGAAGAAAGTGAAGGCAGAGAATGAAGGACTCCCCCTCCACATGTGTACTATACATTCCTAAGGAATGACTGAATAGGACTATTGTATACTACTGCTTAACCCTGAATTTAACTCCAGAGCAGGAAATGTTCTGAGAAGTTATTCAAACATTCCAGTATGTAGAGTCTGCTCATATATCACTTTAGATAATAAGTAGGAAGCTAGATGCCTACAACCATCTCAATCTAAAATATCAACACAGAACAAAGTTCTCTGAGGTATTTTCACATTCTGATGTGAAACACAGAGCAGGACACATGTGTTTGCATGGCCATAGGCCAACCCCAAATTGTAATGCAAGGATGACTCCTATGTCTCAATGTAGGAATGATAAGCATGGAGAGTGGAAGGAACCATGCAACTCACCAGACAGAGATCTTGGGAAAAGCAGAGAAGGAGTTGCCAACAGCTCTTATGAAAAAACAGAAACTTCCCAATTTTGTATTCTCAATTACAATTAGAAACCACCATCAGTTAAATTTATTAATCTAATAGGAAGGTAAACAAGAAGTATAGCTAACTCCATTCTCCCAGCTGTGACTTGCAGAGATCCTCAAGAAAAGGAGTTCCTGAAAGAAAACTGGTGAGTTATGGAATAGAAACAACTGAATAATTGTTTCCTTTCTTTTCTTTGCAGATACTTTTTGTCCTAAGGAGAATACTTGGTCCCTGCAAACAATCTTCAACCCAAGCTGCAGGTGACAAAGTACAGTTTTTGGGCTCAAATTACTTCACAACCTTTACTCCCAAAGTTAAATTTAACTCTCCAGCTGAAAATATGAGATGATAAAATCTTGTCCAATCTTATAACAACATTATCTTACTTCAGTGGATGTATCTTTCAGTCAAGAAAGAGCCTAAATATCCCAAATGCACCAGATCTTTTCTGATCTTGGAAGCTAAGCAGGGACAGGCCTGGCTATTACTTGGATGGAGCACCACCAAGGAGTACCAGATGCTCTAGGCCACATTTGAGAGGAAGGCAATGCAAATCATATCTGAGTATTCTTTGCCTAATTTATGGGGTTGTCACAGGTTGACAAGTGACTTGAAGATTACGTTTGAAAATCAATCTGAAGAAAATCTGTCTTTCTATATGTCTGTCTATCTATTCATCCATTTTCAAAGACATGTTTTCTCATTCCACAGGCATAGATTCCACAAGAAGTGCATAAACTAAAATGTCATTTCCAGAAGATGAGTGGCTTCACTTCACTGTCACTCAAATAGTTTTGGAATTTAGTAGTCCTTGGTTATTTTCACGAAATAAGATAACTGTATAACTCACTAGAGTGGCTATATACTTGAACTTTATGGAAAAGCCCCTTCTTTTCCCCACTGCCCCCATCTAAGACCTATCTTTTCATCCAACAGGCAAAGTTACCATAAGCAGTTAATAAATTAAAATGTCATTTCCAGGAAGTCAGAGGCAATGGTAAACTGGCAGCTTTGTTCTGGCAGTCCTAGAATTTATTTGCCCATGGCTGTTTTCAGAAGGTGCAATAGAAAGAAGAATACACTAAACCAATATGTTTCTCAACAAATTGTTGGGACCTATTGACAATGCTATATACAATAACCTGCTATGATATAAGATCTCCCCCTCCTCCTCCTCCTCCTCCTCCTCATTTGAGTCACAGAAAGAATAAAAGTGACTTTGACTTAACAACTATGAAGTGAATTTCACCTGTTTACCTACTAAAGGGCCATTGTTCCCCATAAAAGGCTGTCTGGGCTTTGAGATCTTCAAGGAAGCCATCAGGTATCAGGAGATCTTTCATCCTACACAATTAAAGCACTATGATTCTCCTTTAATTGCCAAGTTTTCCTCTTACACAGTCTTTGGATTTGCAGTTTAGGGAGGGGAATTCAAAATTCTCAACCAGAGAGCTCTAGTGCCTCACCAAAATCTAGGTTTTCATACTATGTATGAGGACGAACTTTCTTGGCAGTTGATCCTGTGGCCCACAAAACAAAATTATAGTGATATTATTCCATTTTAGCTGCCATCCTATGGACTCCTGGGGTTTGTAGAGACTGGAACACTCCAGCTGAAAATTCTAAATGCCATTTCCTAAATTGCTAATTCTAGGATTCTACAAGATGGAATCATGGCTGGTAAAGTGGAATCATGGCACTATAGTTTTGTAGTGTGAATAAGCCCCCAGTCTCCTTTCCAAGGAATGATAGCCTGGCCTCTTTCCTCTTGTTCTTCTGCTAGAAGGCAAAAACTTTTATGTTCATACAGACTTCTAATAACTGAATGGTTAATGAGTGAGTGCTGTATATGCTATTTTACTGAAGTTTTTTAAAATCATTTTTTTAAAATTTAATACTCCTCTTAGTATAAGAAATTGTTTTCATGTTTTAATTTTATTTTTTACTCTGTCTTACTATGTGCTGTCCTCTAATTTTTGGGTTATAATTCCAATAAACAAACAAATAAACAAACATCTAAAACCTATAGAGTGAACATTTTTCACTACTGTCTCTTCAGAGCCTTCATAATTCACCACTTATTAAAAAGCTATGATGTGTTATCACGTATTCATTTTCAGTTGTTGCCAGCCACCATGGGAGCTATCTTCATGCAGAAAGACAGGATTATAAACATTGTATGTAACAAAAATATTTTTATGAGTATGAATTTATTGATTCCCCTTGAAGTCAACAGTATCATATCAGTGTAAATGTCCCTTTAACTATTAAAAAATCTAAGTATATCACCCATTTTCAGTTATTTTTGCTATTACTGCCCAAATTGAAAGTTAGAGGAGGAATTCATCTCTCATGCTCCCATTTCTGTATTTTTGAAAGAATGATGAAATCTGTTAAGCAATGCAAGATTGCAGTTTCAGCATTTGAAACCTGCATAGAGTAATTCAAACAAATGTTATGACATTTAAGATAATGAAATTCTTCACTAACGCCAAAGTGTCCAACTTCACGTATTAGAAGTCAACAGATGTCCACAGGCAGAAATGCCAAAAGAAAGTTAGTGCCTATTTTGATTAATACGCCGAACCAGTCCATGGTGTCTCTTTAAAACTGGCATGCATTACTTCAAAACATCTATTCAAAATCCATTCTAGGAAACATAGCAAGACAAAGTGTTCCCAAGACAAAAGGAAAACAATAAAGCACTGTATAACCCTTTTAGCAGTGTGAGCTGCATATTATTGACAGAGCATTCATTGCAATCAGCAAATGATTAATTGCAAACTTGTTACTAAATTGACCACCAACGAAAGAAAGAAGAGAGACAAGCTTCAGTATACTGTTAAAGAGAGGAGGGGGGAAACATTCTGTTAAGAATGATTGGAGTCTTCTTGTAGTGAATTAAATTCTAATCAATACCCTTGTTGACTACACTGTGGCATAATTACTTCCTTAAATAGCATAGGTACCCATTATTGAGGACATTTAAATTAATATTTAACCTAAATGTATTTTTCCAGCTACTGAATCAGCATTTCAAACTTCAACTTTCACAATTAAATGTTCTGCTTATTGTCAACTGCATGAGGCAAATGTTCTCTTCCCCTCCTAATACCACTCAGTTTAAGAAAAATAACATATCTACCAACATTTAAAGTTCAACAAAACACACAGAGATATTTAATTATTTTAATGTAATTTGCTGTGTGGGTTTGCCTATGAGGATGCTAATGAAGAAAGCTGGATTGATGCTATATGCATGGGTTATGATTTTTCTGCTTCACATAAATTCCTTAATGAAACTGTATATACCTATATAATACAAACCCATCAATTACCGGTACCTTCAAGAAAAGAACAGTATTACTATGTTGCCCCATTGGTAAACCCTGTCCCAGTGTCTACAACTTTGATATAAAATATAATTTAATATGCCAGAGAGGTGACCCGGGTGAGCACATAGACAGCAACGGTTGTACAATCGGAAAAACCAGGTCACATAGCCACAGGAAACCTCAAGCTGTGCCAACCCATAGTGGACAAAAGGTTCTCAGCCTTTGAGGAGCCAACTTGAAGGGGATTAAGGTGCTTTCCCGTAAGTTGGGTACCGGTAGTAATAAAATCTTATCAGGCAAGGACCATCTTGCAGAAGATCCTGGCACTCTGGTAACACCTTGTTGTCTTCTAATATCAAAGAAGGTGCCGGTGTGGAGTTATTTTTCCATTGCCATCCTCCACAGGAGAGGATTTGCCCTCAAGGTACATTTTCCCTACAAATAGTACCCGTTTTTGGCTGGTTCTAACTCCTGGTCATACCAACAGACCTTTCCTCCCGGCAGCCAAGTAATCCCCTCAGCATCCTTTTGCTGAGTTTTATTTCACTGCTTTCTCGGACCAAGGACTTCAGGAAAAGGTGCAGTATCACCCAAACCATGAATCCTCTGATAGTCCCTCCATCTAATTTCCATTCTTTGCCTTTCTATATGGCTTGAATGCACGTGTGAGTGAATGTGTGGATGCGTGAGACTTCTGTTCAATAAAGTCATTTATTGGATCTTTTTGTGTGGTTTTTTTGGCCAGACCTGACCCCGTAAAAATTGGGTAAAAGATCTCACTAGGTTACCCTGCCTCTCATATTGCTATCGTTTGTGCTCTGTTGAGTTTACCTTCCCCATCAAGAAGAGCACATTAAGGCATCCCTCTGGGACCCCCAAAATGTCAGGGTAACAACTCCTTAAGACAAACCATTTCAGAGAGGAGCTGAAACATGTTCAGAAGCAAATCTGGAATTTCTTATAAATATTGCTCATTGGCAAAAGCTGTTTCTGAGTACACAAGCAGCAGCAGCACTGTTGTTGTTTTTGTTGTTGTTGTTGTTGTTGTGTGCCTTTAAGCCATTTCTGACTTATGGCAACCCTAAGGAGATCCTATCATGGGGTTTTCAGGGGCTGTGTGTGATACACCCGAGGTCACCTAGTACATTCCCATGGCCAAGGGAGGAATTGAACCCTGGTCTCCAGGGTTATAGTCCAACATTCAAACTCATGCTTGTTCCTCCAAAATGTTCTCTTTCAGTCTCTCTTCACAGCATTTCCTTACTTGACTGGCAAATGTTATCCAAGCTCTGTGGGAAGTCATGTGTCTGTGTGTTAGAGAGAAAAGAAAGAGAATGTTATACTGTTGGAGAATAATCAAATAACAGAATCACAGAGCTGGAAGAAAACTTGAGGGTCATCTAGTTCAACTCCCTGCCAGTGCAGAAATCCACCACTAAAGTACCTCTGAGAAGTGAGTATCCAACCTTTGTTTAAAGAATGAGAGACCATTACCTTCTTGATAGTGGCCTTTGAACAAGAAAATTCCATAGGAATTACAAAGAAAATTCCATAGGAATTACAAAGAAAAACAGCTGAATTGAGTTATATTTACAGATTCCAATCCATTAACAGAGATATGAACAAAGACAATGGCTTACTAGTATACTAAATACTAAAAACTAAATGGCATACTTTGCTACCGTAACAAAAGGAATCTTCTCAGAGATTTTAAATCCAAGGAAACTGACTTTCGGTAAGCAAATTTATTGCTTTCACATATCAAGACTAAGTAACCAATGTAAAGATCTGAACGACCTGTATCACCTTATGCAGACTTTTGAAAATTTCAGGCAAGAGTCATGATTTGCATCCTTCTGGATCTTATTACATTCTATCCCACTCCCATTACTATGTAAACATGTTTTATACCTGACCATTGATTATCATTCTGTACTGCAGTCAAAGAGATGGGTTTATATCAACAAAGCCTAATGCAAAAATAAAATTAAAAAAAAAGTTTTAAAGGTGCTCCTACATTCCCTTTTTCCTCCTTTCCTCACCTTCTTCCTCTTTTTACATTCCTTCCAAGTGATTGTGTTCCACTGTGGAATTGCTCTCACTATCAGGGAAAACATGAATGGGCAAATATATAAGCATTTTATCTCCCATTAATAACTTCCTCCCTCCTAACATGAGACTGCAGCATTTTCCATCAAGAACTAGTTCCATCCCAGTGTGACTATAGACAGGGCACAGATAAAGTAGTCAACATCAGTCACTCTCCTAACCCTTTATCTCTGTTTGCTGCTTAAACCTTCAATTAAGGGGCAGGCAAAGTGGAAGTCCATTGACCACATCCAGAAAGAAACCACTTTGGTTTTCACCCTCCACCACCTCTCCTGCTACTGAACTTGTCATGGTAGCAGCACCATAAGCTCTATTAAAACTAGGAGAGTACATGTTGTTGTTGTATGCCTTAAAGTCACCTTCTATCAAGTCAATTAATCCTCCTAGAAGCATGGTTAGGCTTTTAAACAAGGCACAAGGACAACATACATTGTTTTACAATGAAACTGTGAAGGGTGGTTTTTAGGCCATTTTCACATGATGTTGCTATCCCGCAACAGCAACAGGTTGTTTCTAGTCCAGGAGTTGTGCTACTGCACAATGTCATCACTATTCAGCTGCTATCCTGTCCCCAAGCATTGCAAAATTTCCTTGTATCATTTCCAGAAAAAAAATCTGTTAAGAATCTCCTTTAGAGCTTCAGTCCCATCAGCCAGCTCAGTGTGGTACCGTAACAGCGCTTAATAGCACTTTCTGTCTTCTTGGATCCAGAAGTAGGCAGGGTGTTGGTTTGCCCAGCTTGCCCCTCCCTCAGCTACTACCATAGCAAGGTAATTTCAAAATCTATCACCTCTGTGTTTATTTTAAATTTCTCCTTTGAGTTAATATTTTAAATTTTTAATAAATTTTTAAGCATTATAGCGCAAAAGTGCAATAGTGTACTGGTGTGTCATGGTGTTACAAAATTGCTATGCCAGTACGGCTTCAAAAAAAAAATCTGGGATGATGGGATGGGGTGAAGGTGGGAAAAGGGAGTGGTCCAAGAGGCTGTAGTGTGGACGGAACATCGGTGGCAATACCGCTACTCACCCACTTAAAGTGGAAGGGTCTGGAAGAGAGCATTTCTAACCTGCTACCACAGCACAAATGGCAATGTTGGGGTTGTAATGGAAAAACACAGTAATGGGGTATGGTGAGGAAAGGGCCTTGGTGTTAAGCTAAGCACAAGTGTGGTGAGGCTTCCCCACTCTGACTGAAGAAGTTGTGAAGAGAAACAGAGGCCCTTTTCGCATGGGCTTTCTGTCGCGCGAGAGCCCCCTGAGCCTCACGGGAGTGGGAGCGTCGCTCTGCACGACGCACTCCCACTTCCGCCGCGCTCATGGGGCTGCAGTGGCGCGATCGCGGGTTTTTTTTATTTTCGCCTCAAAGCGAAAATCACCCGCGCTCGTGCAACGCTCCTAGCGCCCGCGCTTCCTTCCCGCCTATGCGGAGCGTCGGGGAGGCGGCCGGGTTGCGCTTCCTTCCCTCCGCCCCTGTGGAAGGAAGGGGCGGGGCGCTAGCGCGACAGACGCAACAGCCTCCTGCTTCACGGGGGGGGCGGACGCAACAGCCTCCTGCTTCGCGGGGGGGTGGACGCGCGAGCCTCCTACTTCGTGGGGGGCGGACGCGCAAGCCTCCTGCTTCGCGGGGGGCGGGTGCGTGAGCCTCCTCCTCCTCCGGGAGGCTGCCACTTCCCCGCTCGTTCCTTCACCTGCGGAAGGAACGAGCGGGGAAGCGGCAGCCTCCCGGAGGAGCCTTCTCGCGCGAGCCGCCCTCCCCCACTTGCGCGAGAAGCCTCAATGCGAAAAGGGCCAGAGAGACAGTAGTGCAGCTAAGTAACAGGTGATGGATATAGAAGGATTTTTGAATCTATGCCTCACTATCTCCACCATAGCAATGAGCATGAAACAACTGTGAAAGACCTGGAAGATACAATTCTCCAGAAGATGGAAAAATTACTTTTTGAAACACAATTCCCATAGCCACCCCAGGACTTGCAGTCCAAAAAGGAATTTTTCCAAATTCTTCAATTCACCAGGAGAAGCCATTGTTAAACAAAAACCTTTTAAGTCCCTCTAAAATTTGCACAAAAAATTTCACAGCTTTTGTACATACTTCAATACTTTTTTTAAAGATAAATTTTAAAAACTGGAAGAAAACAACAAATACAATGATAAAAAGGCACCAGCTGGAGAAGCCAGAAACTCAGCATGGTTTTTAAAAGAACAACCCCCAACCCAATTTTTAACTTGTATTTTTTTCATGTTAGCAGCACTATTCTGTAATTTGGAAAACAAAAAGTAAAGTCCAAACTTGAATAAATGATTAAAATTGGCATCTAAAATAGCATTGAATATATTACATTGGAAAGTTAATAGCAAAGATGTCCAAAGTAGGTTCAGCTATCCAATACATCACCGCACACATCACAACCATCTTTTTAAAAGGTGGAAGAATAGTACCAATAAAGTATACCCTTGTGGAAACTGCAGAACTGTTCCTTTTCCCTAAATCAGATTTTCTGAACTATTAAAAGAGACAGAAGCTACCTTGGAGAATACGCAGGCGTACAACAATGAGACTATGTCATGTCTACATTCACCTAGTAAAAAAGAAGGATGGTAAATTCTGCAAATGTCCCATCGGGTTCACTTAGAAATTGTCCAAAGGGAGACACAAACACATACACATCAACTCACATAGTTTTTCTGAGCAAATCCAAATGGCAATTCATGTGATCTCTCCTTTTTGTACCTACATACCAATTTTTCAGCTGCATTAGTACAATTTCCACTAGGAAAACCTTCAAAGCAATGACTGGGGTTAATTCTAAGAGCAGAGACTTACTCATCATAGAAGACTTGCATGGGGAACCCCACCCTTGAAAAGTACATATGGCTTGTAAAGAGACTTCATTATAAACATACTGCAATGACCAGCTGGGATCAAGGAGAAGCACCTCCAATGCCTTAGACGTAGTAAGCTTACCATGCCTCTATACAGTACTTGCGAGATCACGTCTCACTCTCTAGGAGTTTCAGTCAGCACTGTTGTTGCTTAACTGGAGGAGGCCTCCTCAGATGTAGAAAGAAAAAGTAGAGTGACAGGATAATGATCCCAGCCAGTGCTAGAGGAGGCTGACAACCTTATTGAGACAGAAACACAGCCCAGTTCAGGCAGCACTTGTAGATTTAGAGGAGGAGATGGAGGCTCTGCACCCTATCATGTATTAACAGTTAAAACTAAGGAAACAGACACACCAAGGATGCTCTTTTCTACTTTAAATAAAAAATGCTGAGTTAATGAAGCCAGCTGGATTAATTTACTGCTGGCTATAAGAGTTCACGTGGTATAGTGCTTTGAGCATTGGACTATGGCCCTAGAGACCATGCTCGACTCCTTGCTCAGCCATAGAAAGCCCGTGGGTAACCTTGGGCATGTCACACAGTCATTCCCCAGAAAATCCTGTGACAAGTTTGCCTTAGGGTTGCCATGAAGTTGGAAATGACTTGAAGGCACACAACCATCAATGACAACTAATAAAGTATCTCCACCAAGGTCATGTTGGTGCTGCTGATAAAAGATCCAATGCTTCCTGGTAGCATTGTATGATATCCTCAGCTTCACATATCTCTGACCTTTGGCTTAAATCTGAACAAATCTCTCTGGCAACTCCCTTCTCAGGTTTGGACTCAAATCAGAACTGTTTTCTTCATTTGCTTCTGAGTGCCTGAATTATGCTTCTGCTTTTACAGAAACTGGCATCACTTTGGGGGCTGACCTGGCTTTTTCCTGGATGAAGGAAGGGGAATTTAAAAAAATTGTGGCACCACATTTAACTAGTTTTTATTTTGGCATGAGCTTTCATGGATATAAACCCACTTCTTCAGATACAATAACAAGCAGTATGAAGGCCTCAAGTATAAAGCATATTTATACAGTTGTGGGAGTGGGATATAATGTAACAGGATCCAGAAAAATGCAGATCACTTACAACATGATATGCCATGCCCTGCCTCCAGAACATTGAGTCAGAGTCCATGTTCAGAATCTGAAACAGGGGACATGCCAGAGGCTGTAACAGGGGTCATGCCAGGACCTGCTGTACAGGAAGAGGTTACAGTGCCACAAACAGAAAGGGGTTGGGGGGGCAGCTCCAGTAGAGAGTCTTGCCTCTTCAGACATAGAAGAGCACTTAGCTGTGCCCACCTTTGCAGAGCACAGACAGCAAAGAGAAAGCCAGTGTCACTCTCTTGGAATTTATAACTGGCAACAATTAATCAAGCCACAGTTGCACAAGGCTTCAGACCTATATGGCTAACATCCTTCCCTCCAGAACTTATCTGACCTACTACCCTGCTGGATACCTTGCTGAATACTCCGATTGACCTTGGACGCTATCTTGCCTTGGCACCCTGTTGGACTTTATTTATGACCCTGTGCTTACTGCTTGGGAGTAAGTAACAAGCTGGGAGGTATAACATTTGTTTGTTCGAATTACCAGCTGTACCAGGACTGAGATAGGACAATATATAACACAGATGGTAATACAGGGATTTATTGCTTTCACACATCAGTACTAATTGAACAGTGTAAAGATCTGAAAGACCTATGCCACCTCACCTGGCCCTTTGATAATTTAGGGCAGGGGATGTGATTTGTATCTTTTGGGATCCTATTACATTCTATCCCACTCCCACAACTCTATAAATACTGCACCTGAGAAAGTGGGTTTATATCCATGAAAGCTCATGCTAAAATGAAAACTGGTTAGTCTTAAAGATGCTGCAACATTTTGTTTTTTCCTCCCTCCTTTTTATCCTAGAAGATGAGGAAAAGGGAAAATGAACACAAGAGCTTTTCTGAGCATTTGTACACTATTGAATAACCTTATCTTGACACACAGGGTTTCTACATAGGTTCTGAAAAAAATCTGAGGGAGCCTGCCGCACCACTTTTTAAGAATTGAGTATAAACTGATACTAGATAACATTCACAAAATTAACTGAAGATGAGGTGGTAGTTTAACACTTTGCAAAGCAAAGATATGTTCCTTGCTGAAGATATGATATTGTGCAGAAATGTGTGAAATTTACATTAATGCAAATTTGAATACATCTCCATTTAAGAGGGGCTGAAGCATAACATACAGTTTTGTAGTAGAAGCAAACTACTCCTATGATAAAATAGTTCTATCACAATAATGACAGAGCTTTAAAACTACATCTTGATGAAGACAGTATTTTCTACTTATTTTCCATCCCTGGGATCTTCTTGTAATTCTGATACATAAACCCAGAAACTGACATGCTATGTATATTGAGTAGCCTCTCTGGATACCAGCTGGCTTGGCTGTATGCCT